>JAAAKG020055123.1:0-18160 GCA_010014905.2 Druon quercuslanigerum | reverse complement strand
CATATAAACCTGTGTTTTTAAAAATTATTTAGATCTTTTTACAACAATTTTGAATTGTTTTGAATTCTTTGGAACGTTTTGAATTATTTTGAAAAAAATGGAATTGTTTGGAATTTATTTAAATTCTCTTTCATTTTTTTGAATTAGGTTAATTTCTTTAAATGCTTTTGAGTTTTTTCCCTTCTTTGAATTCTTTTGAATTCTCTTTAATTCAGCTTAAATTCTTTTAAATTAAGATCAATGAAATTATTTAAGATTCTTTTAAATATTATAGATTGTTTCTAATTCTTTACAATTATTCGGATATTGTTTAATTATTTGGAGTTCTTTTGAAGGTGTTTCAATTCATTTGAATTCTGTTTAATCCTTTGAAATTATTCAGATACTTTATAATTTTTTAAAATTGTTTTGTTTTTTTCAAATGCATTTGAATTCTTTGAAACTTTTTTTAATACCTTTAAGTTATTTTTAATTCTTCGAATTCTTCTTTCCTTGCAATTATTCGGATATTTTTTAATTTTTTGGAATTTTTCTGAAATCATTTGAATTCTTTAGAACTATTTTTAATTCTTTTAAGTTATTTTAAATTCTTTAAACTATCTATAATTTATCTTAAATTCTTTTAAATAAAAAATAAATTCTTCGAAATAATTTGAATTCTTTGTAATTGTTTGCTATTATTCGGATATTTTTAAATATTTAAAGTTATTTTAAACTCTTTGAATTCTCTTCAATTCATTTTCAATTCCTTTGAATTTATATACATTGAATTCATTTAAATTCTTTAAAATACTTTGATTTCTTTGAAGTTATTCTGATTTTTTTTTAATTATTTGCATTTTATTTGAATTCTTTAAAACTGTTTTGGATTATTTTGGATTTATTTGAATTTATTAAAATCCTTTGCAATTATTATAAACTGCCTTTCATTTGCTTTTTTTTAAATTATTTTGAATTCTTTTCAATTCTTTGCAATTCTTCCGATATTTTTTCATTATTTGGAATCCTTTTGAATATTTTTGAATACTTTAAAATTATTCGTAATTTTTTTAAGTTCTTTTAAATTCTTTTAATTGTTTCAGATTCTTCGAAATATTTTGAATTGCTTGTCATTCCTTGCAATTATTCGCATACTGTTTAATTATTTAGGATTCTTTTGAATTAATTTGATTTTCTTGAATTTATTTGATTTTTTTTGAACTCAATCGAATTCTTTGGAACCACTTTTAATTCTTTTAAGTTATTATGAACTCTTTGAGTTCTCTTCAATTCATTTTGAATTCTTTTGAATTTAGATCAATTAAATTCTTTCAGATTCTTAGAAACTTTTTGAATTCTTTGTAATTCTTTGCAATTATTTGAGTATTTTTTCATGATTGGAAAATCGTTTCATTTTTTTAATTTAATCAACATTTTTGGAACTATTTTAAATTTCTTTAGGTTATTTAAAAAAATTTGAATTCTCTTTAATTCATCTTAAATTCTTTTAAATAACGAACCATTAAATTCTTTTAGATTCTTCGATATATTTTGAATTCGTTGTAATTCTTTGCAATTATTCGGATAATTTTTAATTATTTGGAATTCTTTGGAAGTAATAAGAGTTCTTTGGAACTATTTTTAATTCTTTGAACTATCTTCAATTCGTCTTAAATTCTTTTAAATTAAGATAAATAATTTGAATTTTGTGTAATTCTTTGCAATTATTCGGATATTTTTAATTATTTAAAATTGTTTTGAACTCTTTGAATTCTCTTCAATTAATTTTTAATTCTTTTGAATTTAGATAAACTGAATTAATTTAAATCCTTTCAAATATTTTGATTTCTTTGAAGATGCTCTGAATTTTTTATAATTATTTGGATTTCATTTGAATTCTTGGGAAATGTGTCGGATTATTTTTGGTTGAATTGAATTCTTTAAAATCCTTTGCAATTGTTATAAATTGCCTTTCATGTGCTTTTTTTCTAAATTCTTTTGAATTCTTTGACATTGTTTAGAATTCATTCGAAATATTTTACCTTTTCTGCAATTTTACTAATTTTTTTAAATTTTATGGAAATATTTTGAATTTGGTGAAGTATTTTCATTTCTTTGAATTATTTAAATTTTTATGAAATAAATTCTTTTAGATTCTTCTAAATAGTTTAAATTCTTTCAAATTCTTCGCAATTATTCATTTTGAATTATTTTGAGTTTTTTTGAATTTATTTGAATTCTTTGAAACTTTTTTAAATACTTTGAGTTTATTTTTAGTTTTTGAATGCTCTTTAATTTATCTTATTTTTTTAAATTAGATCAATTGAATTCATTTGAAAATTTTAAAATCTTTTTATTTCATTAAAGTTCTTTTGCATTTTTTCAATTAATTGGAATTTATTTGAATTCCTTGCAATTAATCGGATATTTTTTAAATAGTTGGAATTCTTTTGAAATAATTTGAATTATTTGGAAATATTTTTAATTCTTTAAAGTTATTTTAAATCCTTTAAACTATCTTTAATTCATCTTAAATTCTTTTAAATTAGGATCAATTAAATTCTTTCAGATTCTTCGAAATAATTTTAAGTCTTTGTAATTCTTTGCAATCATTCCGATATTTTCTCATCATTTAGAGGCCTTTTGAATTTTTTTGAATTCTATGAAACTATTTGTCAGTCTTTTAAGTTATTTGAAATTCTTTGAATTCTCCTTAATTCATCTTAAATGGTTTGTAATTCTTTGCAATTAATCAGGTATTTTTATTTATTTAAAATTCTTTTGAACTCTTTGAATTGTATTCAATTCATTTTAAATTTTTTTGAATTTAGATCAATTGAATTCTTTTATTTTGTTTGAAATATTTTGATTTCTTTTGAAGTTCTTCTGAATTTTTTTTTAAATATTGGAATTCATTTGAATTCTTTCGAACTGTTTTGAATTATTTTGAATTGAGTTAAATTCTTTAAAATCCTTTGCTATTATTATAAACAGCCTTTATTTGTTTTTTCTAAATTCTTTTCAATTCTTTGCCATTGTTGTGAGTTCTTTAAAATATTTTAAATTTTCTACAATTGTACTAATTTTCCGATAGCAGTAAATTCCGCATTATTTATGTTCTTCAATTGCAGAGTTCACCTTCATAAAGAATTTGAAATTAATTAATTCTTTGCAATGCTCCTGCATTTTTTACATTATTTAGATTCTTTGAAATTATTTTGAATTGTCTTGAATTCTTTGAAAATATTTTAAATAATTTTGAAATTATTTAAATTCTTTGGGATTTATTTAAATTTCTTTTTATTGTTTTTAATTCATTTAATTCCTTTGAGTGCTTTTGATTTATTTTCCGTCTTTGAATTCTTTTAAATTTTTCTCAATCTTTTGAATTCGCTTAAATATATCTTAAATTCAGTTAAATAAGGAACAAATAAATTTTTTAGATTCTTTGAAATATTTTGAATTCTTTCTAATTCTTTGCAAATATTCCGATATCTTGAAATTATTTGGAAATATTTTAATTTTTTTTCAATTCTTTGAAACTCTTTTTTATTATTTTCAGTTATTTTAAATTCTTTAAATTGTTTTCAATTGCAACTTTAATTCCTTAAAAATAAGATAAATTGAAATTCTTTCAGATTCTTCGAAATATTTTTAACCTCTAGGTTATTAAAAAATTTCAATTCTCTTTAATTCATTTTAAATTCTTTAAAATTGCGAACAATTAAATTCTTTTCGATTCTTCGATATATTTTGAATTCGTTGTAATTCTTTGCAATTATTCGGATCTTTTTTAATTATTGGGAAATATTTTGATTTTTTTCAATTCTCTGGAACTATTTTTAATTCTTTTAAGTTATTTTAAATTCTTTGAATTCTCCTTAATCCAGCTTAAATTCTTTTAAATTAAGATCAATTAAAATTCTTTCAGATTCTTCGAAATAATTTGAATTCTTTGTAATTGTTTGCTATTATTCAAATATTTTTAATTATTTAAAGTTTATTTTTAATTCCATTTAATTTAGATAAAATGAATTTATTTAAATTCTTTCAAATACTTTGATTTCTTTGAAGTTATTCTAATTTTTTTTAATTTTTTGCATTTTATTTGAATTCTTTAAAACAGTTTTGGATTATTTTGGATTTATTTGAATTTATTAAAATCCTTTGCAATTATTATAAACTGCCTTTCATTTGCTTTTTTAAAAATTATTTTTAATTCTTTTCAATTATTTGCAATTCTTCCGATATTTTTTCATTATTTGGAATTCTTTTGAATATTTTTGAATACTTTGAAACTATTCGTAATTCTTTTAAGTTATTTTAAATTCTTTAAATTCTCCTTAATTCATCTTAGATTTAAAAAAATTAAGATCAATTAAATTGTTTCAGATTCTTCGAAATATTTCGAATTCCTTGTCATTTTTTGCATTTATTCGCATATTTTTTAATTATTTGGGATTCTTTTTAATTTATTACATTATGTCGAATTTATTTGAATTTTTTTGAACTCATTTTAATTCTTTGGAACCACTTTTAATTATCTTGAGTTATTATGAACTCTTAGAGTTCTCTTCAATTCATTTTGAATTCTTTTGAATTTAGATCAATTAAATTCTTTTAAATTCTTTGAAATATTTAATATTGAAATGAGAATCAATTAAATTCTTTTAGATTCTTGGAAATTTTGTGAATTCTTTGTAATTCTTTGCAATTATTTGAGTATTTTTTCATGATTGGAAATTCCTTTCATTTTTTGAATTTATTTTAAATTATTGGAATTAATTTTATTTCCTTTGGGTTATTTAAAAAAGTTTGAATTTTCTTTAATTCATTTTGAATTCTTTTAAACTTATATAAATTGAATTTATATAAATTCTTTCAAATATTTTGATTTCTTTGTAGTTCTTCTGCTTCTTTTTAATTATTTGGAATTCATATAAATTCTTTCGAACTGTTTCGAAATGTGTTAAATTGATTTAAATTCTTTTGAATTGTTCTCAATATTTTGAATTCTCTTGAATTTATCTTAAAATCATTTAAATGAGAATCAATTAAATTCTTGCAGATCCTTCGAATTTTTTTCAATTCTTTGTAATTCTTTGCAATTATTCGGGTATTTTTTAATGATTTAAAGTTTCTTTTCATTTTTTTAATTTAATTGCAATTTTTTGAGCTATTTTTAATTCCTTTAGGTTGTTTAACAAAATTTCAATTCTCTTTAATTCATCTTTAATTCTTTCAAATTACGAACAATTCAATTCTTTTAGATTCTTTGACATATTTTGAATTCTTTGGAACTATTTTTAATTCTTTTAAGGTTTTTCAAATTCTCTGAACTATTTTCAATTAATCTTGAATTCTTTTGAATTAATATTAATTAAATTCTTTCAGATTCTTCGAAATATTTGGAATTATTTTTAATTCTTTGCAATTATTCGGATATTTTTAATTATTTAAAATTCTTTTTAACTCTTTGAATTCTCTTTAATTGACTTTAAATTCCTTTGAATTTAGATAAACTGAATTAATTTAAATTCTTTCAAATATTTTGATATCTTTGAAGTTCTTCCGATTTTTTTAAATATTTGGATTTCACTTGAATTCTTTGAAACTGTTTTGGATTATTTTGGATTTATTTAAAATTTTTAAAATCCTTTGCAATTATTATAAACTGCCTTTCAGTAAATCTTTACAGTTGTTCGTTTTTTTAATTATTTAAAATTCTTTTTAATTTTTTTAATTCTCTTCCATTGCCTTTGAATTCTTTTGAATTTAGATAAGTTAAACCCATTTAAATTCTTTCAAATATTTTAATTTTTTTGAAGTTCTTCTGAATTTTTGTTAATATTTGGAATTAATTTTAATTCTTTCGAACTGTTTTGAATTATTCTTAATTGATTTCAATTCTTAGAAATTCTTTGTTATTATTATAAACTGCCTTTCATTTATTTTTTTCAATTCTTTTGAATTCTTAAAAATATATTGAATATTTTGCAATTGTATTCATTTTTTATTATTATATGAAAATATTTTGAATTCGCTGAATTATTTTTAATTCTTTGAATTAATTAAATTATCCTAAATTTATTCTTGAATTTTTTTATTATTACATATTAATTTTATTATACACAAATATATAAAAAAAACCTTTTAAATTGTATACAATAAGGCGGTAAATTACGCTTTATTTATGTTTACAATTGCAGTATTCACCTTTATAAAAAATTTGAAAACATTGAATTCATTGCATTGCTCCTGAAGTTTTAAGAATAATTTAGATTTTTGTACAACAATTTTGAATGGATTAAATTAATTAAATTGATTAAATTTAAATCCGTTTTGAATAATTTTGAAGTGATTTGAATTCTTTGAAATTCAAGATCTTTAAAAATTTTTTAAAATTTTTGTTTACAAATGTATCTCAATCTCCCTTGAATTCAATTAAATTCTTTTAGACTTCGAAATTTTTTGAATTCTTTGTAATTCTTTGCAATTTTTTGGGGTATTTTTCAATGATTTGAAATTCTTTTTAATTTTTTAAATTCATTTGACATTTTTGAACTATTTGGATTTCCTTTAGGTTATTTAAAAAATTTGAATTCTCTTTAATTCTTTTAAATTTCGAACAATTCAATTCTTTTAGATTTTTCGATATATTTTGAATTCGCTGTAATTCTTTGCAATTATTCGGATATTTTTTAATGACCTGGAATTCTTTTGAAATAATTTGAACTCTTTGGAAGTATTTTTAATTCTTTTAGGTTATTTTAAATTCTTTGAACTATCTTTAATTTATCAAAATATCTTTTAAATTAAGATCGAAATAATTCTTTGTAATTCTTTGCAATTATTCAGATACCTTTATTTATTTTTAATTCTTTTGAACTATGTGAATTCTCTTCGATTCATTTTGCATTCTGTTAAATCGTTTAAAATATTTTGATTTCTTTGAAGTTCTTCTAAACTTTTTTTTAAATATTTGGAATTCATTTGAATTTTTTCGAACAGTTTTGAATTATTTTAAATTCATTTAAATTCTTTCAAATCCTTTGTTATTATTATAAACTGCCTTTTATTTGTTTTTTTTCAATTCTTTTGAATTTTTCATTTTTTTCCTTTTCATTTGTTGAATTTATTTGCAATTTTTGGACCTCTTTTTGAATTCTTTCCAATTCTTTGCAATTATTCCGATATATTTTCATTATTTGGAATCCTTTTGAATTTTTTTAAATTATTTGGAACTATTCTAAATTCTTTTAAGTTATTTGAGATTCTTTGAGTCCTCCTCAATTCATCTTAGATTTTTTAAATTTAAGATCAATTAAATTCTTTCAGATTTTCCGAAATATTTTAAATTCCTTGTCATTCCTTGCAAACATTCACATATTTTTTTATTATTTGGAATTCTTATAAATTCATTTGATTTTTTAAAATTCATTTGAATTATTAAAAACCACTTTTAATTCTTTTGAATTTAGATCAATTGAACTCTTTTAAATTGTTTGAAATATTTTGATTTCTTTTTGATTTTGATTTGAATTCTTTGGGATTTATTTTAATTCTTTTTCATTCTTTTGAATTCATTTAATTACTTTTAATTCTTTTAAATTCTCTTGAATTCAGCTTGAATTCTTTTAAAATTAAGATCAATGAAATTATTTCAGATTCTTTTAAATATTTTGGACTGTTTCTTTGGATTGTTTCTGTGCAATTATTCGGATTTATTTGCAGTATTCACCTTTATAAAAAAAACTTTAAAACATTGAATTCATTGCATTGCTCCTGAATTTTTAAAAATAATTTAGATTTTTTCACAACAATTTTGAATTGTTTTGAATTCTTTAAAAATTTTTAAAAATTATTTTGCAATGATTTGAATTCTTTGGAATTTATTTTAATTCTTTTTCATGTTTTTGAATTCCATTAATGCCTTTGAACGCTTTTGACGCTTTTTCGGATCAATGAAATTCTTTCAGATTCTATAAAATGTTTGGGTTTTTTTTTAATTCTTTGCATTTTTCGGATATTTTTTAATTACTTGGAATTCTGTTGACATTTTTTGAATTCATTTGAATTATTTGAAACTTTTTTTTAATACGTTTAAGTTGTTTTTTATTATTTGAATTCTCTTTAATTTATCTTAAAATCTTTTAAAATTTAATCAATTGAATTCATTACAATTCTTTGCAATATTTTTATTTCTTTGAATTTCTTCGTTATTTTTTTTAAATAATTGGAGTTTATTTGAATTCCTTGCAATTATTCGGGTATTTTTTAATGATTTGTAATTTCTTTTCATTTTTTCATCGCATATTTTTTAATTATTTGGGATTCTTTATAATTCATTTGATTTTCTTGAATTCATTTGAATTCTTTGGAACCACTTTCAATTCTTTTTAGTTATTGTAAACTCTTTGAATTCTCTTCAATTCATTTTTAATTCTTTTGAATTTAGATAAATTAAATTCTTTCAGATTCTTTTAAATTTCTTCAATTCTTTGTAATTATTTGCATCTATTTGGGTATTTTTTAATGAATGGAAATTCCCTTTAATTTTTTGAATTTAATACAAAATTTTGGAGGTATTTTTAATTCCTTTAGGTTATTTAAAAAAAATTGAATTCTCTTTGATTCATCTTAAATTCTTTTAAATCACGAACAATTATATTCTTTTAGATTCTTCAAATTGTTTTGAATTTGTTGTAATTCTTTTCAATTAATCGAATATTTTGTAATTATCTGGAATCCTTTTGAAATAATTTGAATTCTTTGTAATTCTTTCCAATGATTCGCATATTTTTAATTGTTTTAAATTCTTTTGAAATCTTTGAATTCTCTTCAATACATTTTGAATTCTTTTGAATTTAGATAAATTGAATTTATTTAAATTCTTTCAAATATTTTTTATTTCTTTGTAGTTTTTCTGATTCTTTTTTAATTATTTATATTTTATTTGAATACTTTAGAAATGTTTTGGATTATTTTGAATTGATTTGAAGTCCATGAATGTCCATGTTCTTCAATGTTTGCATTTAGCCTGCTCAACATTCTCTGGAAGCCTTCGCTTGACTCCGCTATAACAGACTTACCTGCAAACGCTAACCCACGTACCTTCACTGTCTCAAGCTCCACACCTTATCGTCTAAAAAGAGCATTTTTCAACACTAGTCCACGACTCCAATAAAAAGCTAAAAGCACAAAACGCATCCTTTTTACTAAAATAAAAAGATGATTTTCAGAGTAAGTGTTGAAATATGCCTAATAAAATTTTATGTGACAGTTAATCCAGGTATTATTGAATTTTTAAACTAAGAAGTTAAAGTTTTAACCAGAAATGGAATAGTAAAACTTTTAATTCAAAAAAAGTAATTTTAAATTATAAAAAGAAGAATTTTTTACCACGTGGATGATTTTTTAAAACTAAATTATTAAACTTTCAAACAAAATGACAATTTGTGTATGCAATGATGTTGAATAATCAAACGAAAAATATGCAATTTTGATAAAACAAAGTTAAATTTATACCGAAAAATACGACTTTCTAAGAAAATAAAAGGACTCTGAACATAAAAGTTAAATTTTCAACTAAACTAAATTAATACTTAACAAAAACAAAAACGAAGTTTTTACAAAATGCTTATTAAATTATTATTATAAAATTTGAATTGTTACTTAAAAAAGAATCATATTTGATCACCAATGAAATAGGTGAATTTTCAATTAACAAAGTATTTTTTTTAACAAAACAAAGGCGTTTTCATTTTTAAACAAAAAGATTATTATTCTGCTGAAAAAAAATGTTTAACAAAATTAAGGAAGTCTTATCCAAAAAGTTGAATTTAAAAAAAAAGGTGTTTGTTTAACAAAATGATTAAATTATAACTTTTTATTTTATTTATTTATAATTGTTTTTACAAAAAATATGATTTTTTAACAAAATTCAAGAATTCTCAACCAAAAATATGATTATTCACTTAAAAAAGATTCATTTTTAAACAATATGATTAATTTTTTACAAAAAAACGTATTTTCAATCAAATTAAAAATTTCTGAACTATAAACTTAAATTTTTAAGAGAGAAATAAAAAAATATTTTTTTTAGTTTTTTAGAAAGTAGTTCAACTTTAAAATCTAGTCGCTTAATTTTTAAACGAAAAATACGAATTTTGTTACAAAATTCAAGAATTCTTAAATATAATGTTGAATTTTTAACTCACAAGGATGAAATTCTAAACAAATAGATTAATTAACTGTGAAAAAAGTTGAACTTTCAATCAAACTCAAGAATTCTTTTTAAAAAAGTAAGAATTCAGAAAAAATCAAATTTTTCTTTAGTTTTTAGAAAATTCGGTTAACTTTAAAACCTATATGTTTAACTTTTAACCAAAAAAAAAAGAATTTTTAACAAAATTCATGAATTCTCAATCAAAAAGTTAAATTTTTAAATAAGAATATTTTTTTAGTTTTTAAGACTGTAGTTCAACTTTATAACAATTTTTTTTAATTGTTAACCGAAAAAAACGAACTTTTAACAAAAGTTGAGGGTTCTCAGCCATGCAGTTAAATTTTCAACTTAAAAAGATAAATTTTCATACAAAAAGTTTAATTTTATAGCAAAAAAAAAACTAATTTAAAAAAAATTCAAGAATTCAAACCAAAATGTTGAAGTTTCAATTAAAAAAGACGAATTTTTTTAAAAAAGTTTAATTTTCTACAAAAAAAATCGAATATTTCACAAAGTTTAAGAATTCTCAACCAAAAAGCTGAATTGAGTAACTAAGAAAAATGAATTTTTAAATTCATTTTTTTTTTAGCAAAATGTTGAATTTTAAATCCGATAAGATGATTTTTTAAACAATAATGTTAATTTCTAGCAGATTATTTTTATTTAAGAAAGATGAATTTTAAACAAAGTACTTGAAATTTTTATTTAATTATTCAAACTTTTAGTCAAAAAATTAATTCTTAAGGAAACAAAAAAAAAGAATTTTTGAACAATTATAGTATTTTCAAGCTAAAAACACGACTTATTCACAAAACAGTTGAATTTTCAACTTGCACATATCTTTTTTTAAGAAAAAATATAAATTTCTGCCAAACAGGGACATTTTCTAAAAAAAATAGTTTAATTTTTAACCAATTATTTAATTTTCTACCGAAAATATTAATTTCCAATAAAAAATAATAATTTTTAGCCAAATAACTTCTTTTTATGCCAAATTGTTTAATTTTTAATGTAAAAAATGAATTTTCTACCAAAAAGCTTAATTTGCTACTAAAGAGACGAGTTTTTATAAAAATACTTGAATTTTTAACCAAAAAATTAAATTTTGATGTTGAAAGTAACAGCTTTCAATTTAAAGTATAAATCCTTAACTAGAAATGGAATAATTTAATATTCAGTTAGGAAAATTAATTCTCAAAAAAAAAAAATTAATTTTCAACAAAATAGTTCAATTTTCAACCAAGGAAGTGAATTATCAATTAAAAAGATGAATCTTCTAAAAGAAATTTTACAAAACGGTTCAGCGTTCAAATAAATAGTGAAATTTTAAACCAAAAATATAATTTTTTAACCTTAAAGATTAATTCTTAATAGAAAAGACAAATTTTGAACAAAATACATGAATTTCACAAATAAAAAAGAAAATTTTTTAATCAAATAGGTGAATTTTCAACTAATCAGGATAAATTATCCACACAAAATGAAATAGTAAAATTACGAACCTATGAGATGTATCTTTAAACAAAAAATTATTTTGTTAAAAATTAATTTTTGACAATAAATAAATTTTCAATATTTTTAAATTAAATAGTAAAATTTTTAACCAAACAAGTTAATTTGAAACAAAGTAATTTCAGTTTTAACCTATAACTGAATGTTCCACAAAAAATATGAATTCACAGTAAAAATCATAATAGTTGATGTTGAAACTAAAAATGATTTTAATTTTAAAACAAAAAAGTTGAATTCTTAAAAAAATGAATTTTTAAAGAAAAAATTTAATCCGAAACAAAAAAGAATATTATCTTTAAATTTTTATACCAAAAAGTTGCAATTTTATTAAAAAAGGACGAAATATCTACCAAAAGAGAAATTATTTTCTAATTAAAAAAAAAGGAATTTGCAAACAAATGGTTGAATTTTCTGCTTAAGAAAGATCAATTTTCAAACAACTGTAATTCTAATAATAAAAAAAATATTATATATTTTTTGCAAAAAGACGAATTTTCTTCAACAGAGTTCAATTTTTCAGCTAAAAAATCTTTATTATTTTTAACCAAAAGTTTAGTTTTTAAACAAATGCATAGTTTTTACCAAGAAGATTAATTTTCTGCCAAAAAAATCTATTGTCAATGAAAAATGTAATAGTTAATATTTAAATAAAAAAATATTTTACTTCCGAATAACAAACAATTAAACTCATTAGATAAAAAATTAATTTTTAAGAAAATCTCTAAATACTCAATCACAAAGATTGATTTTTAACTAAGAGATTTAATTTTTTTTCAAACAACAAAATTTCTGAATTTTCTAATAAAAAATATTATTTTTTTATAATCTCACATCCAAAATCGACAGTCTGTCCTCTAGGATAGACGATGTTATTCTCATGAAAGTTTTAGCAATTCTTCCAATATATTCGGACCTGATAATTGTTTATAAAATATATTATTAAAAGAAAAAACTGTATTATTAAAAACTGTTTTAACGACAATTATTATTTTATTTTTCGATATTCTTGTTAATTTTCTATTTAAATTTAATTTTTCTTCAAAGCAATCTATGGCTAAATCAAGAGCAATATTATCAAACATTGAAACTCCGTCTAAAGATACTAATGAATGAGTAGGAGGTATTGTAATATTATTTATGTTATTTTTTAGATCAAAACTATTTTTAAAAAACGACTCAGTTTTGCCTGATATTGGTTTTAAAATATTAGATAAGTATTTTAAAAGATTGTAAGTTGGTGAACCAATTGTAGAAACTTTTGCCACAACACTACTCTGGGTTTTTAATCCATAAGCAACAGATTCATTATTATATTTTTTATTTTCTCATCTTGAAACAATATCATTGCTCCCTCGTCTGTTCTTAAAGGCATTTTTTTCAGGCGTTCTTCCAGCTAACGTAAAAATTAAGAAAACGAAACTGAAAGAACTATGGCTCGCGTTCGACAAGACCAAAATTTAGCCACAAGAAATTTCCAAAATAAAAACTACATTGGAGACCTGTCGCCAGGGTGGGAAGAAGGATCTCAAGATGACCTTTCGCGAAGGGATACTAGTTGTGAGCAAAATAGATCAACGCAAAATTTCAACGTCAGTCCCGATACAGCCTGCGAGCAAATCATAACAGATGAAAATTCGCAAAGTAGAGTGAGTAACCCCTCTTTGACAGCAGATATATTGATTTCCGTGTGATCTTGGAAGACGTTTCATGAGCACATTCTTGTAAAACTTGCAGCAGGCTCTATCCTAGGTGCTTTTTATTTTCCTCAATACTCTAGCATTAACAGATATATTGATTTCTGTGTGATCTTGGAAGATGTTTCTAATTGCTTTCTTGCGCCAGCTTCACTATTCTTGGCGATCTTAACATGCTCAACGCGAATTGGAACAGAGATATTGACATGGGTCCTAGTTGTTCAGCAAAGGCGCGATCTTCCAGATTACAAGCTAAGATCGTAAACGTTGCTTCTGATTATTTATATTTTTTAAATCTGGCCCAAATTAATGATAATCATAAAGTTCATGGCTCTTTGTTGGATCTCATTTTTACTAATCACAAACCAGAGAAATGTCGCCTGGCTATTGATCTACTACTACCTGTTCATGATTATCATCCTCCCCTATTACTTGATCTAGTGATTAAGAGCGGCTCACTCAAAGCTAATACTAGTTTTAATCATAATACTAGACCCGATTTCATATTTATTTAGAACCGCAACGATAGACAAGGTTCTTGATGTTTTTTATTCTCATCTGTATCCAGCCTTCGAATATTTTGTACCTGTTAAAATATTTAAAACCTCTAGCTTTCCCCCATGGTTTATCCGAGACCTGATTAATTTAATCTTAGATAAAAAGGCCGCTCACGGAACGTATAAACGCACACGCAATTTAAACGACTACTTGCAATTCTCATTTGTAAGAGTGCTAAGTAGTGAATAGTCTGATCAATTTTATAGTGATTACATTATGAGAAGTGAAAATTCTATTATTGCTATCCCAAAACAATTGGATTAGACAAAATAACGATATACCTAGCCAAATCTACTTGGGAAATGAACAAGCTGATACGAACGAATCCATCGCAAACCTATTTTCTAATTATTTTAATTCAGTATACACTATCCCCACAGAGGAGCTTGAATTTCAAACTTCCTTATCTGACGTTATTGATTTTTCCTTTGTGGATATGACCGCAGTAGATATCAAAGTAAAATTCATGGACCTCGATGCGAACAAGGGTGCCGGCCCTGATGGTGTTCCCCCTTCTTGATAAAGTCAATCTGCCTTGCACTAAGCGAACCGCTTCGAATCATATTTAATAAATCAGTTATTAACGGGTACTTTCTGTCAGTTTAGAAGATATGTTTAGAAGATGTTTAGAAGATAAGTTTGAAAGATATGAATCGGAACGGTGTCAATAATTAGAGACCAATAATCCAGACCAAATATAAATAGCTTAATTCTGAAAATCTTTGAGAACATCGTACATGATAAGCTATCTCTAGCTTCAGTCAATGTACTTACAGATGAGCAGCACGGCTTTAGAAAAGGGAGGTCGACAATCACAAAACCTTTGTGACTACACGTGCTTTCTGCCAAACAACCTTGAGGCTGGTCAACAAGTTGATGCGATCTGCACCGATTTTTCTAAGGCCTTTGATAAAGTCGACCATGATATTCTGGTCGCAAAGCTTAGGGAGTCTTCGCGAACATGCTCCTCTGGCTCACGAGCTATCTGAGCAATAGATTTCAATCTATCCCCATAGGAGACCGTTATTCTCGAGCTTTTCACAAAACATCAGGCGCGCATCAGGGATCTGGGGCCCCTGTTCTTCATTCTACATGTAAATGACAGACTGCAATTAAGTGTTGCCTTTTTTCAATATGTGCTGACGAGTGGAAACTTTATAAAGTCATCCGGTCCAGCTTGGATTGCAATAAGTTGCAGGATGATCTTGATCGCTTGTAGGATTGGTGCGACTTGAACGGGATGCAATTTAATGTAAAAAATGTGTAGTTATCTCATTTTCGAGAAGAAAAGTAGTCCTTGAAGAAGTTTACATAATCGCGGACCAAGAGCTACAGAGGGTTTTACTTGTTAGAGAGCTAGAAGTTCTCCTTCAAGCTATTTTAACTGATGAGGAATACGTAACAGACCTATTAAAGAAGACAATCAGGTCCCTAGGTTTTGTCATTATGAATGCCTTGAAGTTGAATAATTTACTCACTCTGAGGACACTGCATTTTTCCCTTGTTATACCTCATGCGTAGATGTGACCACGAAAATGGTACAATTAGGGCCTTGCTCAACGTTCCTAAGGTAAACCATCGATTTGAGTTGGCGGATCTGACCTTCTTATACAACATCTTAAATAATATGATTGATAGTCCTAATCAACTATCAGAAATTAGCTCCTACTTTTATTCTAGCCCACATCAGTCTGGGAACTATCATCGCACTAATAACGATCAAAATTCAGTAATTTCGAGAAGCTGCAAAGAAGCTAATGTCTATTTCAATAAAATCGACTATTTTGATTATTCTTCTGCGAATGTTAGGTCAGCATTCAGTAACATTAACCATTTAAGAGACAATAGTGCGGCCTAGGCTTAGTTTTAACTATCATGGTATTAGTCTTAACAATCGTATAGCTACAAATTTTTATTTTTATTAGAATTTAAGGCTTTTCTTTAATAAAAGGTCTGCCCGTGGATTTTTCTAAAAAAATAAATAAATAAAAACTCAAGAATTCTGCACCAAAAAGTTGAAGTTTCAAATAAAAAAGATGAATTTATTTTAAAAAGGTTAATTTTATACCAACAAAAAAAATTTACTTAACAAAGTATAAGAATTCTTAACCAAAAAGCTTTATGATTCCCTTCAATCTCCATAATTTTTGTTTTATTTGCATAATTTTTGAGGCCTATGTTCAGGATTTCCCACTAGGTTGAAGAATATTTGCAACTTAAATAAGCGTCAAGAATATATTATCTTGTATATATGATGAAAGATATTGAATTATTTGTATGCTGTACTCACCACTTTTTTTAAAGCGAAACACTTAATACCCAAAATTACCAAAAAAGGAACTGATCTGAAAGCACGTAGCACGAAACATTTAAAAAAAATTGAAAAGAGCAAGGCGCATTTTCCTTCGCGTATTTCTTCTTCCCCAATAATATTCTCATTTTAAGAATATTTTCCCCCTTTGATAAGAATATCCCTCTAAGAATATAACGCTCTTAATATTAGAATATCATTTTTTCGGTGTAGACTCCTTATCAGCAAACGCTAACCCACGTACCTTCACTGTCCCGAGCTCCACACCTTTTTCGTCTAATAGGGGCATTTTTCAAAACTTGCCCATGAAAATACTAAATAACCATGAGAACATAGTGCATCCTTGTCTAAAAACCTTGCACAATTTCAAACTAGTTTCTCAGTTGCACTTTTCAAAAAATCTGCAGAAAAAGAAGACAAGAATGATCCGTATTTATAATAGAGGAGAAATGGAAGGGTAGAATTATTGTCACGATTTTACCATCCATATAATTTAAGGCTCTAGAATTTATAGTTCAGAGCATGCATAAATTGGAAATCTAATCCCTTGGAGAGTCTTCCTTATAATAGATCAAAAGAAGGAAATATGGCATAAGATTACATGTAAATTGGATGTAAATTGTAAAGGCTAAATGTTGCTATAAAATGCATATTTCGTAAGCACAGAATTACGAGGATTTAGCGTCATTCCTTGTATTAGTAGAAGTGAATACTGAATGGAAATTGTATTCTTGAGAGGAAGCCCCCATAAGATTCTTATGGATGCAGTATAATTATGGAAGGTATCAGGTTTCCTTCCCTCGGAGCTGTAACCTTATGATGAATCTACACCGTGCAGTACCAAGTTTCCTTCGAGGACTTCAATACCGACAATCATACGATTTAATTCCACAAAGGAAGTCATTTTTTTATTTTTTTATTCTTTTTGTTAATATGGGGTTCATCGTCTTTCATGGTGAATTCATCACTTAGGGACCGTACTTAAATTACGTAACAGCTTAAAGGGGGGAGAGAGGGTAGAGTATTTTAGTTACAATTTGTTATTGGTTATTTATTATTTGTTTTAAAATGTTACAATTTTCTTAATATGACACCCTTTTTTATTGCTAATTTAACTGTTTTGTTAAAAATTCGTAAGTTATTATTGCTCTTTTCCTAATATTTAAAAAAATTAATTTAAACAAAAAAGTTATCTTACACAAGAGAGAAAAATAAAGAATTGAATTAACAACTTTTCGCACTTATTTAGGAGAAGATATAATAGTTATAAACAATAATAAATTGTTTAACAAATATTTTTATCAAATTGAATTAATTATTACATTAAACATTACATTGACAAATAGTTAAAAACTTCAGAAAAAACAGCAAATATCTCGTTTTAATATAGATGAAGATAGTTATCAACAATAATTGTTTGTTGTTGAAGCAATTAATTTTGGCAGTTTAATTAATTATTATGTCACTTTCAGCTGAAAATAGACGAAAAGTTTCAAAATTAAAAAAAACACCACAACTTTTTACCATTGGACAAAGAGAATATCATTAGGAATAATAATAAATTCTTTAAACAATCGTTTTTGTTAACTGGAATTAACTATAACTTTACTCAATTAAAAAAGTGGACAAAAAGTATTTAAAAATTCAGAAAAATGACGCCCAAATATTTATTATTAATACAGAAGTTAGCTATAAACAATAATATAATAATATACAATAAAAATATTATAATAATAAAATATAATATTAGTGAGGGTCCTTCATTCATGTACTGAATTTTGCAAATTCGCAAAAACTTTCTTCTAAAGATTATCTTTTTAGTTATAAATTTTATTATTTGCTTGAAAATTTAAAATTTTTCTTAAAAAGTCACCTTTT
>JAAAKG020055112.1:0-18160 GCA_010014905.2 Druon quercuslanigerum | reverse complement strand
TGCAATGTTCACGAAACGTCGGCAAAATTCGTAGTTTTGTACACGATTGAAACCCGAAATATCTACTTCATCATAATGAATCATCTTGAAAGCATCAAATCTATTATTTTACATGTTTGATTGAAAATTTATCTTCTTAGGTTGAAAATTCATATATTTGGTTTAAAATTTCTGTATTTTATTGAAAATTTGAATCAGTGGGCGAATATTTAAGCTTTTTGGTTGATCATTTTTCTTTAAAAATTCAAATGTTTGGTTGCAAATTTATTTACTTTTTTGAAAATTCATCTTTTTTTTACAAAATTCATCTCATTGATTAAAAACTATTTTTTATTATTTAGATTAATTTTTTGAAGCTACAAATGTTGCTTCCATTTTTAGTTAAAAACTGAATTTTTTTATAGAAGTTGCATCTTACCTTAAAATTATACTATTTCGTTAAAAAGTTGCTTTGATTTATTTAAAAATTAAGTTTTTTACTAATAAAATTACTTCTTCTGTTTTAAGTTGAAAATTTAGCTGTTTTATCTTTTTTGTAAAAATTAATTTCTGTTCTAAAAAATTAAACTATTTTGTTAAAAATTCGTTTCTTTTTTCTTTGAAAATTTATTTTACTAACATGAAAATTCAAGTATATTTTATTTTTGTTAGAAAATTTATCATTTTAGTTGAAAATTCATTTCAACTTTTCCATCTTTTTTGAAAAATTTACCATTTCCGATATAAATGTTCTCTTTTTTTCTATAAAATTTTATGTTTTTTAGAAAATTTAACAATTATATTTTTATGTTAAGAATTCGTTTCTTTGGTTGGAAAAAATATTTAGTTAAATCTTCGTTATTTTTTTTTATAAAATTCATCTTTTGCGTTAAAAATTCCAACATTTAGTCAAAAATTCATTACTGTCATAAAAAATTAATTTAATTGACTGAAAAATCTTTTTTTTCTTCGTTCAAAATTTACATTTCTAACTGCAAATTGTACATTTATATTTTTTAGTTGAAAATTTATATATTTTATTGAAAGTGTATCTTTTTCATAGAAAATTCCCCTTTAGGGTTTAAAATTAAATTATTTTGTTGAGAATTCATTTTTTTTGTAGAAAATTGATTTACTTTATTGAAAATTCATCTGTTTTGGTGAAAAATTCATTCAATTGATTAAAAGTTAGTTTTTTATTATTTCGGTTTTTATTTATTAAGCTAAACATGTAACTTCCATTTTTAGTTGGAAATTGAATCTTAATTGAAAATTATACTATTTCGTTGAAAATTTACTTTGATTTAATTGAAAATTAAGTTTTTTACTTAAAATTTAGTTATTCTATTTTTAGTTGGAAATTTATCTGTTTTATCTTTTTTGTAAAAATTAATTTTTGTTCTTAAAAATTGAACCATTTTGTTAAAAAGTCGTTTCCTTTTTGGTTAAAAATTTATTTTACTAATTGAAAACTTAAGTATATTTTATTTTTGGTAGAAAATTTATCTTTTTATCTGGAAATTCCTGTGTTGGGTTAAAAGTTAATTTTTTTTTTAGTTCAAGATTTATCATTTTAGTTGAACATTCACTTTAACTTTTCCATCTTTTGTGGAAAATTGACCTTTTTTTACAATTTAAATGTAATCTTTTTTTCTATAAAATTTTCTGTTGTGCGGAAAATTTAATAATTATATTTTTATAATAAGAATTTGTTTCTTAGGTTTAAAAAAAATATTTAGTTAAAAATTCGTTATTTTTTTCATAAAAAATACATCTTTTGTGTTGAAAACACGACTATTTTCTCAAAAATTCATCACTTTCTTTTTAATTAAAAATTAATTCTTTAGCTGAATCTAAGTTTTCTTGAAAATATATTTTTTTTGTTGAATATAAATAATTCTGGTAAAAACTCGTTTTTTTCTTTGTTTAAAATTTACATTTCTAAATGCCAATTGAACAATTCTAGGTTTGGTTTGTAAATTTATAATTTTTGGTATATTGATTGTTTTAATTAAAAATTAAATTCTTATATTTTTTTAACATTGCAACTATTCTAATTTTCGCTGAAAATTGATATTTTTTAGATGAAAATTCATGTACTTTTTTTAAAATGAGGTAGAAAATTATTCTTTTGGGTGGAAAATTCAACTATTTGTTTAAAAATTAATTTTTTTGTTGGAGATTCCTCATTTTAGTTCAAAAATGCCTTCTTTCGACTCAAAATTTATTTTCTTAATTTGAAAATTCAACTAAAAAGTGTTTAAAATGTATTAAGAAACAACATTTTTTGCATTATTATTATTAATCTTTTAGGTGTATGGTTGGTTTTATACATAGAATGAATTTTTTTGACAACAGTTGAACTTGTAACAAAACAGTTACTTGTTAACAAAGAAAGATAAATTTTCAAACCAAAAATAGGAATTTTCTACCATCATAATTGAATTTCCAATTCAAAAGGTATGAATAAAATTTTTTTAGAAATTTTAAAAGGTATTGAATGTTCATAAAAAAGTTCATTTTCAACCAAGAAAGATGACTTTTTTTACAAAGAAAGATAAATTTTCAAGAAAAGAAAAAGTTTTATTTAAAAGTAAAAACGATAAAATTTTCACAAAAATAGTAAAATTCTCAACAAAAAAGTAAAATTTTTAAATAAACAAGAACAATTTTTTACCCAAAAAGACGACTTTGTAACAAAATATATAATTTTTCTATCAAATATTTAAATTTTCAACAAAAAAGCTGAATTTTGTACAAACAAGATTATCATAATGCCCTAAAAGACGATTTTTTAACACAAAAAAAATGAATTTTTTAACAAACGGTTGAATTATTATCAAATACAATATACAGTATGAAATTTTAACCAAAGCTGGAAACATAAAATTTTCTGATAAAAAATCTGATAAAGAAAACTTTAAAAAAACCAAGAAAATTAATTTTCCATCAAAAAAGAAAATTGAATTTCAAATCCAAAAAGACGAATTTTTATCCAAAAAGGATGAATTTTAAACAAAATATTTGAATTATCGACCAAGTAGTTGTATTTTTCCACGAAAGATGAAATTTCTCTTAAAAAAGATGAATTTTTATTTATACATTTTTTAAATTTAAATAGCTGAATTCTCACCCAAAAAATATTCCACGTGACTTTTTAAGATCAAAGTATGAATTTTTGAACTAAAAATAACATGGTACAAAAAGAAATTGAACTTTCATTCCAAAAAGACTAATTTTTTACACAAACTGGATAAATTTTAAAATAAAAAATACAGTTGTTAATAAATAAAAAAATGACTTTTAACAAGATTGTTAAATTTTCAACCATACAGTTGCATTTTTGTCCAAGAAAAATAAAAATTATACTAAATCGGATGAATTTTTGAATGAAATAGATAATTTTTTATGAAAGATTTGAATTTTTATCCAAAAAGATTTTAATTGACTTTTCAACACAAAAATAAAAATTAAAGAAAAAAAAACTTTCCAGGAAATAGTTTAATTTTTATTTAAAACATTTGCATTATTCCTAGAGAAATGCAATATTTATACTGAAAAAAGGTGTTTTCCTTAAAAAAGTAAAAAAAGTTTATCTAAATTATGCAATATTCATACCAAAAGACGAATTTTATTTTTAAAAAATTGAATTCCCAACCAAGAAAATTTTTTTTTAATAACGAGAATTTTTAACTATTAAAGATCCAAAAAAGGTA
The DNA here is from genome assembly GCA_010014905.2 of Druon quercuslanigerum. Classification (NCBI taxonomy): domain Eukaryota; kingdom Metazoa; phylum Arthropoda; class Insecta; order Hymenoptera; family Cynipidae; genus Druon; species Druon quercuslanigerum. The sequence continues at coordinate 14,465 of JAAAKG020055112.1, read as the reverse complement.
CAGCATTTCTACTAAAAAGTATGAAAATTTAAACCAAAGAAACAAATTTTCAGAAAGAAGTTTTCATCCATAAAAAGATTTCAGTTTAAAAAATTATTTTCCGAAAAAAAAAATTTTAGTTAGTTGAATTTAACAAAAAGACCAATTTTTCAAAACATAGTTAAATTTTTTCGCTGAAAAGTCGCATGTTTTAGAAAAAGGTTGCCTTTCAAAGTGGAAAAGATGAATTGCCAACAAGAAAATTAATTTTTAATTGAGAAAGATTAATTTTTAACCAAATAAATAAATTTTTATTTAAAAAAGATCAGATGAAAGAAAGAAAAGAATAAAGAAATTGCTAAATTTTCAATAAAAAATTAATTTTCAACAAGATACATGATTTTCCAACTAAATAATCAAATATTTATTTAAAAATAAAATAGCTACATTCTCAGTTAAAAAAATTACATTAAAAAAAAAGTGATTTTACCTAGTGAAATTCAACAACAAAAAAACTGATTTCTTCTAAAGAAGTTTAATCTTTAACTGAAATTATGCATTTTTAACTTTTTAAGAAAAAATTTGCAATAACAAATGGAATAAATAACAAATAAAAATTTCTAAAAAATGAATTTTAAATCATAAAAAATGAATTTTTAACTTAATAGTTAAATTTTTGACACTAGGGATGAATTTTTAAACGGAAAGATTAATTTTCTACCAAGGAAAAACGAATTTCAAAAAACACTGTTGAATTTTTAAGCAGTCAAGACGAATTTTCCAAAAAAAATTGGAATTTTGAAATCGATATTAGAATTTTTTACGAAAAAAGTTGTTTTTCTTAACTAAATGTTTTAATTTTCAACAAAAATTGTGAATTTTCACAAAAAAATATTTTAATTTGAAATCAAAAACAGTTGAATTCAACTAAAAATTAAAAATTGAAAAAAATGTATCAATGTTTAAACATATAGTTGGATTTTTAACAAAAAAGACGATTTGGCAACAAAATAGTGGAATTTTAAACCAGAAAAAGCAAACTTTGAAGCAATTAGTTGGAATATGGAACATGTACGTGTTAAATTTATTGTTAAAACAATTAATTTTTAACCAAATAATTAAATTTTAAGCAAAAAAATGTTTATCAACTAAAATGATGAATCATGAACTAAGTAAATAAATTTTTAAAAAAATATTTCCACTTCCAGGTAAGTATTTGAATTTTTAACAAAAAATGATGCATTCTTAAAGGAAGAACGTGATATTTGATATTTCAAACAAAAATGATTTTAATTTTATATCAAAAATAGTGTCATTCAATCTAAAAAGATGAATTTTCAACAAAACGGTTTGAATCCTTAACCATAAGATATTAATATTTAACCAAATATTTGCGATATTTAACCATAATAATAAAATTAACTATTTTTTTTGTTGCTTAAAAGTCAACTGTTATCTTTTTTGGATGAAAACTATCTTTTCTGAAAAGTTTTTGATTTAAAAATTCACCTGTCTTATTAGAATTTTTATTTTATTTGGACAAAAATGCAACCGATTGGTTGAAAAGTTAAGAATATTGTTAAAAAGTTATATATTTTTGTTAAAAATTCGACTATTTAGCAGAAGATTAATTTATTTTTACAATTCTTATTTTAGGGTTGAAAAGTTACTAAAATTTTTTTTTGATAAAAATTTAATTACTTGTTTAAATTTTTTTTTAATTCATCTTTTTAAGAAGAAATATCATTTTTCTTGAATAAAAACGCAATTCTTCGGTAGAAAATTCAATAATTTTGTTAAAAAATCATACCTTTTGTTTAAATAAGTCGTTTAAAAAAAGTGAGAATTGTTGTTTAAATTTAAGATTTTGGTCTTAAAAAAAGAACTGAAGTCTTTTCTGCGTGAAAATTCACCTTTTTTTTAAATTAAAAATGCAGCTATTTTAAGAGAAATTTTGTCTTTATTGAATAAAAAGAAAATTTTCGTTTGGCCATTAAACCGTTTTGTCAAAAAGATATTCTTTTTAGTTGAAAATTCCACTGTTTTCTTAAAAATTTAACTATTTCAGGGTAAATTAACTTTTGATTAAAATTTAAATTTTGGTTTTGAAAAACGACTAAATTTTTTCTGGGTCAAATTTCAACTTTAAAAAAAGTATGTCGTTTATTATTAACATTTTTTATTATAGTTATTATTATAATAGTTATATTTTCATAATTTTTTGTTGCAAAAAAAATCTTCCTGTAGGATTGAAAATTCTTTTTCTTTTGCAGAAATTTATTTTTTGTTAAAAAATGTATATTTTGATTCTGAAAAGTGAACTGAAATCTTGTGATACAAATTGAACTACATTTTTTATATATAAAAAAAAAAAATAAAACTTTATCGAGTTTCAGAAAAATTTCATCTTTTGTAAATCTAAATATTTATTAGAGAATTCAAAAATTTCGTTAAAAAGTCCTTAATAATTGATGTAAATCCAAATACTTAGCAGAGAATTCAAAAAATTCGTTAAAAAGTTCTTTTTTTGTTTAAAATTCGACTTTCTAGAATAAAAATTAATTTTTTTTCGTGAAAACTTATTTTTTTTAAATTTATCTTTTGATCGTGAAAAGTCAATTGAAACCTTTTTTTAAAAAGTAAATTCAATTATTCTTCAAAAATTAATCTTTTAGAATAAAAAGTTCATCTGTTTCAGTAAAAGTATCATTTTTTAAATGGAAATACCACTTTTTGTTTAAAAATTCTTTTTCATTGTTCCAGTATTTGGTTGACTCAGTTTGTTAAAAAATAATTTTTTTTATCTTAAAAACTTATATTTTTAATTGAAAATTCCTCGTTTTTATTGAAAGTTTAACCATTTTGTAAAAAATTAAACTACATTGTTAAAATTTTAATTTTTGATTGAAGGCTCATGTCTGATTGAAAAGTTAACAGCTTAGTCGAAAAACCGTTTTTTTGGTTTGATATTAATTTTTGAACTGAAAATGTAACTTTTCAATTTTTTTTTTTAAATTAGTATTGTTTAATGGAAAATAGTCCTTTTTTTAGTAAAAAAAATAATTTGCTTGGTTTGAAATTTCATTTGGTTAGGTAAAAATGCAGTTTCCTGTAAAATTAATTTTTTCGCTCAAAAGTTATATATTAGTTTGAAAAATAAATTTTTGTAGCAAAAATTCGTCTTTTGGCTTCAAGTTTCAGCAATTCAGATAAAATTTTATTTCTTTTTTGAGTAAAAAATTCTTATTTTTTCAAAATTATTCTTTGTTTTTAAAATTCTTTTTGGATTGAAATATACTCTATTAAATTTTTTTTTGCAATTTAACTTTTAAGGTCACAAATTTAACTAATATGTTCAAAATTGAATTATTTTGTAGAAAATTCAAGTATTTTGTTGAAAAGTCATCTTTTATTATAGAAAAGACCTTCTTTTGTTTTAAATAATTTATTAAATATGATTATTTTAAATTTATATCCAAGATATTGTTTTATTTTGTTTATAAAAGATCTTATGTAAAAAATGTTACATGATTAAAATGCTGCAGAATTTCATTAATTTTAATATAATTTATTAATTTTAATTTAATTGAAAATTAGGCCAGGAAAAATCAAGGAGTTTTGTAAATGAACTAGCATAACCAGCAAAAAATTTCTAAAAAATAAAAATTACGTAAATTAACAGAGGGTTGGGGGGGGGGGGTAGAATTATATTGTGACGGTTTCTTACAGGGGGGTGGAGGGGTCTTAGAGAGGGCCTGGAATCCTATACGTAATTTAAGTACGACCCCTGAGAATTTAAGAACTCTAAAGTAGGCGTCAAAAGTACGCGACCCTTACTTTAAACGCTCACCAATCTTTCAAAAAAAATCGCAGAAAATTCTAGCCTGGTCAACGTAAAAGCGTAAAGTCTTTCGCGTTAAACGATATGTACATTATTGTTCCAAAAAATTATTTACGCTAGCGCTGATCTAAAACGTGTCAAAAAACGAGGTTTTGGAGGCACTTTTTTTAGCCTCAACTTTTGAGACTTCCCAAAACCAGCTGGAAGTCTTAAAAAAATTTTGAAAAAATTCACAGATGCTTCTCAAGGTGTCTAGAATGCAAACTGTTTTTAGAATTTTAAAATATCAAATTGTTTGCTTACACAGAACTTTTTCCGAAAAATTTTATCTTGGACAGAAATAACGATTTTACGGAAAACGGTTTGTAGTTAGCAAACAATTTGATATTTCGAAATTCTGAAAACGGAATTGCATTCTAGACACCTCAAGGATCATCTGAGAATTCTTTTAGTTTTTTTTAAAGACTTTCAGCGGGTTTTGGGAAGTCTCAAATGTCGAGGCTAAAAAAAAATGTCTCCAAAACGTCGTTTTTTGACACGTTTTAGATCAGCGCTAGCGTAAAAAATTTTTTGGAACAATAATGTACATATCGTTTAACGCGGAAGACTTGACGCTTTCTCGTTGACCTGGCTAGAATTTTCTGCGATTTTTTTTGAACGAGTGGTGAGCGCTCAAAGTGAGGTTCGCGTAATTTTGACGCCGACTTTAGTTCGTAAGCTTTCAACGGACAAATTTTTTTCCGTGTGGACACTCCTGTATGTCGTATATCCTCGAGATTGACAAATTCGGGAAGAATGTCTCTTCCGTATTGGTGTCACTCGAAAGAAGTGACTCTCCTCGTGAGTTGGTTAAAGGCAAGCTAAGCAAAAAGTTGGTAAGGACGATCGGCAAAAGAGGAGCTGGTGCGTGCAATGATGAATGTTTTGTGATTCCCGTTTAGGCACGACATCATCGCCTTGAAATATTAAATTGAAGATCTCGCTCAGCTCTTTTCGGCGCGATTTGACCTTCCGACCAATGGAAAAATCACCATGGAAAAGAACTCACATCCTTGAGACTGCTCCCCTTCTCGAAGGTCTTTTCAGGTTTCTTCTTTTCACTTCGAAGGATGAGATGCACTCGCCGCCCAACAACTAAAAAAATGCCTGAAAAAATGAAAGTCTGGTTTTAATATCAGATCTGGTAAACCACGCCTTTAATTCAATCCACCGTTTACATAAAAAGATTTTTTAATAATTTACGAGTGGGCGAACGAAACATGGTCAATCCATCCGAGATGGTTCCTCAATAATAAGCCAAATGATGTGTCCCACAAACACCAGAGATAGAAGAAAAATTACAATGGGATCATAAAGATTAATTCATCTAATTGGTTATCAGTTAAAAAAATAAATTTCGGAATTTTAAACATTCTTCGTGAAATATTCTATGCTGGAAAACACAAGGGTATTGGCAAAAGAAAAAAAAACTGTTTCAGCATCAATCAAAGTTTCTTGGAAGACGTCAAAACCAAAATATTTTTTTTCCTTAGTGTGATACATTACAAAAATTTGTGGATTAAAGTTTTTAGTTGAATTGAAAATTAGGCAAATAGAACATGAACAAATAATCCGAAATTATTTCCTAATAAATTAGATTATGTGAATAATTATGTAAAGAGAATTTCAAGATGGCAAATATTTTTTGTTTTTCCGTCCTGGGAAAAGAAACAAGGGTATGGCTAGAGGAAAAACACTTCTTGTTTCAGTATCATCCAGAAAATTTTTCCTGAAAGAAATCAAAACTAGAAGGCTTTTTTCCTTTAGTAATACAAAATAATGATACATTAATTTAACTTTTTATTTTAACTAAGGAATAGGAGAACAGAACAAGATTAATCCATCCGAAAAGATTTCTCAATAATTAGACAAATGATCTATCCCACAAACACCAGAGATAGAACAAAAGTTAAGATGGGATCATAAAGACTAATTCATCTAACTGGTTATCCGTTAAAAAAGACAATTTCGGGATGTTAAACATTCTTCGTGGAATATTCCATGCTGGAAAAAACAAGGGTATTGACAAAAGGAAAAAAAAATTTGTTTCAGCATCATCCAAAGTTTCTTGGAAGACGTCGAAACAAAAAGATTTTTTCCCTTATTGTAATACATTCTTATAGAATAATAATAATCAATAAGAATCATAGAATAATCCTAAATTATTTTCTAATAAATTAGATTATGTAATTAATTATGTAAAGAGAATTTCAAGATGGCAAATATTTGTTGATTTTCCGTCCTGGGAAAAGTAACAAAGATATTGCTAGAGGAAAAACATTTTTTTTTTCGGTATCATCCAGACCAATTTTTCTGAAATAAATCAAAACTAAAAGGTTTTTTCCTTTAGTAATACAAAATAATGAATTATGAATTCAACTTTTTATTTTAATTTAGGAATAGGAGAACAGAACATGATTAATACATTCGAGAAGATTCCTCAATAATTAGACAAATTATGTATCCCACAAACATCAGAGATAGAAGAAAAATGAAAATGGGATCATAAAGATTAATTCATCTAACTAGTTATCCGTTAAAAAGAGAATTTTGGAATTTTAAACATTCTTCGTGGAATATTCCATACCATAAAAAAACAAGGGTATTGACAAAAGAAAAAAACCTTTTGTTTTGGCATCATCCAAAGTTTCTTGGAAGACGTCGAAACAAAAAGATTTATTTCCTCAGTGTGATACATTATAATAATTTGTGGATGAAACTTTTTAGTTGAATTAAAAATTAGACAAATAGAACATGATCAATTCATCTGAAATTATTTATTAATAAATTAGACAAGTGCTGTATCTCAAAATAACCAAAGATGTAAGAAAAACTAAGAAAAGGATAAGAGAAAACTGTTCATCTTGTTATCTAATGTTTAAAGAGAATTTCAAGATGGCAAATATTTTTTGATTTTCCGTCCTGGGAAAAAAATAAGAGTATTGCTAAAGGAAAAACACTTGGTTTTGGCATCTTCCAGAAAATTTTTCTGAATGAAATCAAAAATAAAAGGTTTTTTCCTTTACCATTACAAAATAATGATTTATGAATTCAACTTTTTATTTTAACTAAGGAATAGGAGAACAGAACATGATTAATACATCCGAGAAGATTCCTCAATAATTAGACAAATGATGTATCCCACAAACATCAGAGATATAAGAAAAACTAAAAAAAGGATCATAAGGAGAAAACTGTCAATCTTGTTGTCTCATATGTAAAGAGAATTTCAAGATGGCAAATATTTTTTGATTTTCCGTCCTAAGAGAAAAAAAAGTGTATTGCTAAAGGAAAAACACTTTTTGTTTCGGCATCATCTAGACCATTTTTTATGAAAGAAATCAAAACTAAAAGGTTCTCTCCATTTGTAATACAAAATAATGGTTCATGAATTCAAATTTTTCTTTTAATTAATGAATAGAAGAACAGAACATGATTAATCCATCCGAGATGGTTCCTCAATAATGAGACGAATGCTTTTAAAAAAAAAAGAGATAAAAGAAGAATGCACATAGGATAAGGAGAAAATTATATACAAGATTATTGAATCTGGAAGGATATTTTTGAACATTTTCCTTTCAGAAAAAACAAACAATGGCATTACTAAAGGGGAAAAACCTTTTTTGTTTCAACATCATGCAAACAATTTTTGTTGAAAGTATTCAAGACAACATTTTTTTCCGTTAGTTATACTAAATAATTGTTCATGCGTTAAATTTTGTAGTCTTATTGATAAGTAAGTGAGCAGAATATGATCAATTCATCCACGATGATCCATAAATGATAAGAAAAATTCTGCATATCAAAAACACCACAGATAAAAGAAAAATTAAAATAGGATCATTAAGAGAAAATTATCTTACCTGGAAGAAAACAAGGTTATTGCTAAAAGAAAAAGACTTTTTGTTTTGACATCATCTAGACAATTTTTTATGGAAGAAATAAAATGAAAGAGATATTTTCCTTTCTCAATACAAAATAATTATTCGTGTATTAAACTTTACAGATCAATTGAGGAGTAAGCGAACAAAAGATGATCTCCATCCGAGATGATTCTTCAATACTTTCGAAAAATTTTGTTCAACCCCCTTCTCCCCCCAAACAGAGATAAGACAAAAATTCTAATAGAATCATAAACAGAAAATGATGTAACTAGTTTTCCAATGTAAAAATACATTTTCAAAAAGAAATATAATCTTTTATTTTCCTTCAAAAGAAAGAAAAATGGTATTACAGAAGGGAAAAAACTTTTAGCTTCAGCATCATCTTGACAATTTTTGATAAAAAAATTCAAAACAAATTTTTGTCACCCTAGTTACACTAAATAATTTTTCAGGCGTTAAGTTTTTTAGTCCAATTAAGGAGTAGACTAAAAAAAAGTAAGGATATTGCTAAAGTAAAAACACTTTTTGTTTTGGCATCATCCAGAAAATTGTTCCTGGAAGAAATCCAAACTAAAAGGCTTATTCCTTTTGTAATAAAAAATAATGATGCATGAATGAAACTTTTTAGTTCAATTGAGAAATAGGGGAACAGAACATGATTAATCCATCCGAAATGGTTTTTCAATAATTAGACAAATAATGCTGTTCCGCTAAAAAAACCAAATAAAAAAAGAATGCAACAATGCTCATAAAGAGAGCATTATCTAACGTATTATACAATGTAGAAAGACATTTTTGAAATTTTTCGTTTCGGAAAAAAACATTGGTATTGCTAAAGGGTAAAATCTTTTATGCTTCAGCATCATCCAGACAATTTTTGTTGGAAGAATTCAAAACCAAGATGTTTACTAAATAATAAGGCAAATGCTGTATCTAAAAACACTAGAGATAGGAGAAAAAAAATAGGGTCAGAAAGAGAAAATTATCCAACTTTTAATCTATTACTTAAAGAGAATTTCGGGATGGTAAACATTGTTTGATTTTCTGTCCTAGAAAAAAAACAAGGGTATTGCTAAAGCAAAAAATTGGTTGTTTAAAGATCATCCAGACAATTTTTCCTAGAAGAAGTCATAACAAAAAGGGTTTTTCCTTCAGTATTACAAAATAAATTTTTTAGTTTAACTGAGGAGTAGTCGAACAAAATATGATCAATCCATCCAAGATTATTTCTCAATAATTAAACAAATGTTGTATACAAAAACATCGAAATAGGAGATATATTCAATTAGGATCATGAAAGGAAGACAATCTAAGTGATTATCCAGGAAAGGGTGATTCCTAAAAAGCTGAATATTTTAGACAATGAGATTTTTAGAAATGAAAAATATTTCAGGTTGGCTAATTATTTTTTTAATTAAGTATGAAATTATTAATAATGAATGTCTCATTCCTTGGAATTCTATAAATTTGATGAATGTACTCTATTTAATTTTTTCTTCAACTTCTTGAAATCATCAGAATTTTATTATGTTTTCTAAATCATTTTAAATTTCTTAAACTCATAACATTTTCTAAATCAGAAAAATTTGATGAATTTAGAAATAATGCTAAGCGTTAAGAAGAAGTCGAAAATTAAAAAATACAGAGGAATTCACCTAAATAGAAAAAACTCGACTAGAACAAATTCAGGTTATTCCGAATGTTTTGGTTAAAACTCTTTTTGTTAAAAGTCGAAAATTCAATTTTTGTTGATGATATTTTATTTTTATTTACGGTATTATTTTGTGACTGAAAATAAACCTAAAGATTTGAATAATTAACATTTTAGTTCGAAATTTATCTGATTTGTTTAAAATAAATTTATTCAAAAAAATAAAAAAAATAAATAAATTTATTTGTAAACTGAAAATTTCACTATCCAGTTTTTAATTATCAATATTATTATTACTTCTTTTTCAAATATTATTTTTCAGTTAAAAATTATTGACTGAAGATTTATGTTTTTTGGTTGGACATTAAACTATCTAACTAAAGGTTGCTATTTTTTGCAATGAAAGGATTTTGTTAAAAATTAATTATTTTGTTGTTGTTAAAATTTATGTTTTTTAGTTGAAAATAAGTTTTATTGTTTGAAAGAGTATCTTGTTGGTTGAAAATTCTTTTTCGTTTATTTAAAAATTATTTTCTCCTTTGGATTTTCTTAAAAATTAAGATTTTAACCCCCAGTTTTGGTCAAATTTCCACGTTCTGGGACCCCCTGAATCCGAAAAACAAACCAGCTATTTTGGATAAAAAGTCAAGAAGTGAGTCTATTTTTAAAATTTTTGTGACAACTTTTTCAAAAATTTCAAAAATTCCCTGTACGGATATTCATAGTACTTCAAAAGACGAACAATTTATCTTCTGACTTTTTTTGCAAAACCAAAAATTACCCGAGATATAGCATTTACAAAATGCCAAAGAACACACGAAAATGAAAATTTAAAGCTAAATAACGCATGATATGAAAAAAGGCAAAAAAAGAAAAATATGGCCTTTTGAATTCCCCACAAGATTACCATAAAAACTTTTTGAGTCTTCTTGTTCGTAAAAGCCGAAGGAGCTTTAACAAAAGAGAATTCACATACACCAAAGTATTGCTGTTGATACTTTGACCTTTAGTTTTAAAAAGTGTGGGGAAGACACATAGCTCAAACTTGCAAACGCGGCTAGTTGAAAAGTAAAGTATCTCGTAGAAACTACATATATTTTGTTGAAAATTAGTCTGTTTATTTAAAAAATCATCTCTTGAGTTAAAAATTCATCTTTTTTCTTAAAGATTTAGCAGAATTTTTTTTTAATTATATTTTTTATTTTGAAATTGAACTATTTCGTTGGTAATTCGTCATTATTAATTAAAAATAAATTTTTTAAATAAGGAAATGTACTATTTTACCTTTGGTTTAAAATATAACATTAACCTTATTTTCAATTATATAAACATTTAAAATTAATATTTATATTAGAAATGATTGAGAAATGCCTGAATAGAATTTTCCCAATCCTAAAATAAGATTTTGGAGTGACAGATACAAAAAATTTGATTTTAATGAAAAAGAGGTTATTAATGCTGAGTTCAGAGAAATAAATAATTTTATATTTTTAAATTAAATTAAAACTAATTAAATTAAATTAAATTTTTGTTTATTTCCGACAATGCGATTTACAATAAAATCACTTAAATGATCAAACATGAATTAAGAATAATTAATGCATTGATAAATGTTATATCACAAATTTTTTTAATAACTTAAAAAAGACCTGAATTACCAAAAAGTGATTTTGAATTTAATGGAATTTAAGTTCATGAATCACACCAGTAATTATCTTATTTATCATTGAATGAAGAATTTAGAAAGTCTTAATTAAGAAAGTTGAAATCTTTCCAGATTTTATTAAATGAAAAAATTCTTATTTAAAGAATTAATTTCAATTAAAAAGGAATAAATAAGGTTAGGGTGGAAATATATCTTTATTTATAACATAGGATCCTTGAAAGGTTGCGTTGTCTCTAGATGCCGATGAAATAAAAAATAATTTTTAATCAAATACATGCAGTTTATTTAAAAAAAAGATAAATTGTCGACCAAAATTTAAATAGATAAATTTGTAAGTTAAAAAATTAAATTATTAATTCTCAACAGGAGAAAATAATTACATCTTTAAATACTATAGTTGAGTTTTAATCCAAAAAGATAAAGTTACAACAAAAATGATGAATTTTCGATTGGAATCATTAAATTTTCAGAAAAAAGAATTATTTTTTCATCCGTTAGTGACAAATTCTAATTTATGATTAAGAAATTACTTGGGATGCATTTTCCCAAAATTATTTATTATAAATATTAAAGTTTAATATTTATATAATTCAAAATCAGCGCGCTAGCAGTGACCAATGGGGCTGTCAGCGCGACGCAAGCGCAGTTTAAAAAGTTGCCAGGATCGGGAACACTGGTCATTTGTCGGTAACTTTATTCTTTGTGCTTACATTTAAAAAAAATTAATTATCAATAATATTTATCTATTAAAAAAAGGAATCGTACATTAACCCTTTTAAGCTTGTTTCTTTGCTTCAAAAAAATACCCTACGTATATTTTTAACTCATAAAGTACACATAACTCCTGAGTAACATTTTTGCTGTTGTGGAAAAATGTTTAATTAGATATTTTAGTTAAAAAAAAACAAATATATTATTAGAGCTGAAGTAGGGTCGTTGCAAAAGCCAGATTTTATTAGTTTTCTAATTTTATGAAGTCTTTATGCTTTTCTTTAATTTAAAACAACTGAAGGTTAGTTTAATATTTTAAAATATTATTAAAGAAATATTAATTTTTTTCCGAAATAAAGTATTTAAGCCACATTTTCTTTCCCCAATGTAAAAAGTAGATAATTTATTATTGAATAATGTCATTTTGCCAAAGACACTACTAAAAAAATATTTCGTAAATGCGATCAAATCTAATTATTTTATTCTGTATACAAATTTTAAAAAACATGAAATCTGCAAAAGTCTTCTTACGCAATATAAATAAGCCCCTTCTCAATTCTAAGAGAATGAATAAATTTTTTGAGGAAAGCAATAAATTGTGACCAATTAATTAATTAATTGCTGAATATTAGTCATTTTCATAAGGCAATTGCGTATTTTTAGAATAACGGATTCAAAATTCCCGCCCATACCTACCCTACTTTGCAATCGTTTAGTTTGTGAATTAGCCTTCATGCTCTTCTTTTCAAGTGCGCTCTAAACGCATCCATTTGTGTCTCTAAGGACCCCAACTTTTATTTGAGCCTCAACATGAGTGAAATCCCAGTTTTTTCTGTGCCCAGTTTTTTTTACGAATCAAACCGGAAGTGACTATCACTAATGGCAGGGTCTGTACATCCCTTTCTTTTGTGCGATTTATTCTTGGCAACAGCAACGGTCTCGATACTCGCCACCACTATCTCTAACTGTATTCGTAAAATACCGTCTCGATAGCAGAGCCTAGCAGTATGCAGATTTAATTTTATTCGAGCACGAGGATTCTGCTTGTAGGTACTAGATTCGATTCTCGTAAGTACGTTCCTCATGGTTGGTTTCTACGTATGTGGGAAGATGCTCAACGCCCCAGGAACACCAAGAGGGAAGATCATTTCTTGCTCCAGGCTCGTTGCTTTATAGCTGTGTTTCTCCAAACAACTGGTTTCGTAACTTACTTTATGATCCTTAACTTTTTTTGTATTCACAGTTCAGTAATTTATGCACATTAACACGAAATTTAACTACATCAATGTAATCCTTTTGCTAAAGAAAAGCTTCACTAGGTAGTACATACATTCCAAACTAGAGGGAGAAAATGGATGATCAAATGTAGATGTTGAAATTATGAGATAAGGGACCGTATTTAAATTATGTAACAGCCTGCTGGAAGTAAAAAGATTCAAAAAGATTGAAACGTAGGGATAGAAAAAGATAGAGATATTCAATTTTTCCCAAATGCACACTTTGCATCCCAGAAACTATCTTTTTCTTTCCAAGCCCTATCCGTCGCGTCTACTGAGATCTATCTCTTTGTATCTCTGACTATATCCCTTACACTCGCAATTGTCTATATTTTACTATCCATGATGTTCACAACTTTCTATCTTTCTCTTTCACTGACTCTATCCCTTGTGTTCCAGTGGAGCTATCTTTTTTTATGTGTTTTTATCAGTTTTGAAAATAATAATGTGTCGAATTTCAAACTCCAGGAAAATAGTATTAAACGAACAAGGGTTTATGTACCTTACAACAAGGTTCCTTAGCTTTACGACTTACTAGTCGAAGTTCGAACTTTGAAAAGACGTTTGCTGACCCTCCGATTATAGGTGGTGTAAATGATTTCACATTTGTTTAATTTTTACAGTCAGCCACCTATTGGACCCTGCTGGTACTAGATTCGGCTGGATAGAACGAATAGGATTCAAAAAGATAGGGCTATCCTACATTTCAGAAAATATAGAAATGGATTCACTTGGAGAGGAAAATAGGGATTTAAAAAGATAGACGAAATTTAAGATTGCCCAACGGATATAAAAGTATAAAAATGGATAAGCTGTGGATTCATTTGAATAGAACGAACGAGATTCACGAAGATAGGGCTATCTTATATTTCCGAAAAGATAGAAATGGATTCACTTGGATAGGTTAATAGGGATTTAAAAAAATAGATGAAATTTGGTTTTACACAATGGATAGAAAAGGATAGAGGTGGATAGGTGTATGATTGATTTAGATAGAAAGACTGGGATGCTAGAAGATGCTGCTATCTTATATTTCAGAAAAATAGAAGTGGATTCATTTGGACAAAAAAATAGGGATTGAAAAAGACAGACGAAATTTAAGATTGCCTAAAGGATAAAAAAGTATAGAGGTGGATAAGCTGTGGATTCATTTAGATATAAATAATGAGATTCACGAAGATAGGGCTACCTTATATTTTTGAAAAGATAGAAATGGATTCATTGGGATAGGGAAGTAGGGATTTAAAAAGATAGACAAAAATTGTTTTTGCACAACGGATAGAAAAGGATAGAGGTGGATAAGTGTAGAATTTATTTAGATAGAAAGACTGGGATGCAAGAGGACTTCCGTTTCCGGTATGAAAGTGTAAAGTAGCGGGAATTGTGGTTGCTGAGAGTTTCGATAATTGTGGTGAAA
>JAAAKG020055101.1:0-18160 GCA_010014905.2 Druon quercuslanigerum | reverse complement strand
AACGTTAGTAAGAATAATATATAATAATTGAAGGTAGAACAAATAAATTAAAAATGTTATTTACGTAAATACTTATTATTTAACAAAGATTTAATATTCAAGATATGTGTATGAGTTGATTATTTAAAATATTGGAAAAAATATAAATTTGTATGATTGTTTAGGAACTTGTAAAAATAATTTTCCTGATAAACCGCATATGGCAAAAGCGAACGTGTCAAGTCCTTAATATATTTTCTTTTCCTTGAAGACGCGAGTCGAAGAGTTATAATTTGAATTGCATAAGTATTTTTTTCCGCTTTTTGCGTGAGCGTGCGGCCGGACAACATCGTACTGAAAGCATTGTTCACGACACGAGATTCTTATGTAAACGGGCGTAACAATACTATGTTACTAATCATAGACCACTTGGTAGATGCATCCTGCCTTACCTCCAATCTCAATAAGTATTTTATTGACAAAATCAATTAACTAATTTTAAATATCCCCCTCATTCGCATGCATTTATCTCAAGTTAAAAGCTCAACTTACATAGGTTGAAAGCAATCCAAACCTTACTAATCAGTGCTTTACATTTTTTGTGTATTTTGTACTTTGAACATGGTGTTGATTAAATTTCTAATAAAACCAAGAAATCAATTTAGGAGGTGACGATTTGTGACGTATGGGGAGGGGTTAACGCGGAGTGTGATAAAACACATGAAAAATATAAATGAAAATAACAATTTTTATAAATACTTGAAAGAATGAAAACTAGTGATTTTATTTTACAAGTAAAGAATCCAAATACAGACTTTACAATCTTCCTTATTTCCCTCTTTTGTCCTTTTTCAAAGAATTAAGACATTTCCCATTTTTCCCCTTTTTTGAATTTAAATTCGAACTAAATGAACAGAACACAATAAGAAAATGCAACTATTTTTTGTTGAAACTTAATTATTTTTATTTGAGAAGTTTACTATTACATAGTAGGTTGATAATTTATCTCTTTTGGCTAAAAATTATACTATTCGGTTGAGATTCGACTTTTTTTTTAAATTCACTCTTCGAGTGAATTTTTGGCTGAAAATTAATACTTTTTAGTCGAATATTCCACTATGTTAAAAAAAATATATTTTCTTTAAATTGATTTTGTAACTGAAAATTTTAAATTTTCATTTTTGGTTTAAAAATATCTTACGATTTCCGTTGAGAATTAATCGTTTTTGGTTAATTTCTACTGTTTTTTATTTAAAATTTATAACCTTTTTTGGTTAAAATATCAACTATTATATTTTTGGTTGCAAAATTAATCCTCTTTCATTGAAAATTCAACTACTTTATTCAAAGTTGAACTTCTTTGTTAAAAATGTATTTTTTTGTGAAGATTCCTCATTTAAGTTGAAAATTCAATTATTTTGTTAAAAAACATCCATTTTGATTTAAATTTCAACTATTTAGTTGTAAATGCAACTTTTTGGTCTAAAAATTAATTATATTCTTTGTTGAAAATTCAGCTGTTAAGTAGAAAAATGACCTTTCTTGATTGAAAATTCATCTTAACGGGTTTTAAACTGAAAACTTTTCTTTGGAGATTTATCTCTTTTGGTTAAAAATTTATCTTTTTGGTTGAAAATGTAATATATTTGGTTGAAAATGAATTTTTTCCCATATTAGTTACCCATTTTCTTAAAAAATTAACATATTTCCTTTCTTTTGAGTGGAAAAAGTTTGCAGAATACCGTGACATATTTTTTTAATGGTCCCTTTCGTTTTCTTCTATTTTGCGACTAACAAGACTGCAGATAGACGCAACTTTTTCTCAAACTCATTGAAATTCTCTTGTTCAACTTGTTGCAGTAACTTTCAAGCGAAATATTAGTTTCATTACTAATAAATCACAGCCACAGTTTGTTAATAATGAAGGGGTCATAGTATAAAATAGAAATTTATCCGTATAGTTCACAACCAACTAATTTATTATATTGCTTCATTACTTTAAACATTACAAGTCATATATTTATAGTATTCACTTCGTGCTTGAACTCCTGCATCTTTACATTGTCTTTTGAAAACAAAACCACAGAATTTAAAAAGCGAAATATTTTTGTATCTACGTCTTAAGGTAAAAATGTACTTTTACACAACACTTCTTATTATTCCATACATTTAGTAGAATTTTATGTGATAGTAATAAAATATAAGTAATAAATATACAGTAAATTATGCATGTACGCCATGCACCTATTACTAAGAATTTTCGAATTCTACTTCCTAAATATTTATTTTTATCTTTTTAATTGACTAATAAATTAATGCAGAATTATTTCCTGTGTTTCAGAATGAGGACAGTCAAGATGATGGTGGAGGAGGATTTTATTGGGATCCACGATCAGTCAGAAATCGCGATTCTGAAAGTCAGAAACAAACCAAGTTGCTTCAAGAAGAACTCGCCAAAGCCTCCATGAAAATTAGCGAATTGGAATCTGAATTGAAACGTTTGCAAAAAGTACGAGAAAATCTAAATATTTAGTTAATTAAATCGTTAAAGTTCCTTCATAAATGTACAAGTTTTACATTAGATTTTTATAATTCTTGACATTGCATTTTTTTTACAACTGTTTGTTTTGTAAGAATTTAAATTTATTCTCATCACACTTTTTCAGAGCAATACTACGAATGGCACAAACATGAAGGAGGAAATCGCTGAAGGCCATCAAAAGACAGAACTTCTTCGAGCAAAACAAGACATGATGAATCGCATTATACAAATGGGCGAAAAGGTACTTACGAAAAAAATCCCGTCAAAGAAAGATGTATTGAAATTACTTGTCTACATTATTCAACCTAACTTGGATACGTTCTACACATTCTATACTTTCTAGTAATCATTTCTTTTACCGGTCATAAAATGTTAACAATACAAGAAACTGTCAAATAAATTTTTAATTAAGGAGCCGAACAATATTACTTAACTATTACTTAACAATATTTTCAGAGTCGAGAAGCAGAAAGGAACGCCAAGCGATTGCAAATGGACGAATCAGCAGTCGTGAACGATTTTCGAATGGCAATTTCCAAGCTCAGATCGAGTGAGCAATTAGAATTAATTAAAAGTGCGCTTTTAGCCCTCGATACCGAAAACGAAAGAAGAGCTTCCAAGCACGAAGAGAAATCTGCCGTCGAAGAAAAATTGAAGAAACTTAATTCTGATGGTTTTGAAGCCATTCCACTAATTTCTGGTTACGAAGAGAATTCTAATAACTACCAAAAAGAGGACGGTTCTCATTTGAAGGAAGAATTCAATAGAAAGGAATGCGAGTTAAATAAAAAGATTGAAGAGCTACAGGAAGAAAATAAAATTCTGACTACCAATATCGAAGAGTTGGATCAACAACATTCAGAATCAATTGGTAAGAATTTATTTTAATTTGCACAAAAGTATACAAATCTAAAAAAAATTTGCAAACTAAAATATTGATTTTTTGTTAGAAAAAGTTTTAGCATTAAAAGAAGAGCTGCAGAAAAAACATCAGTGCCTTCAAAAAGCTTACGAACAGCTTTATGTGGATTTCAACGAAGTATCGAATCAATGTGAAGTATTAAAATCTAAAACTGTTAAGGAGAACGATAATATCTACACCGAGAAGTCATTAAAAAATAGTCTCGCCTTGCAGACTGAACCCATTGCCGTCCAAGAAAATTCTACTCAAGCCAATATTTCCGAAGATGTATTTTCTGAAATAACACAAAAGGTGATGTCAATTTTAAAGAATATTTCCGTGAACGTAGAAAAAGGGGAAACAATTTTCGAGGCTGTTGCGAAACAGTACGTCGATATAAAATGGAAGAAGGATGTTTTGGAACGCAAGGTAACGGAAATAACTCGAGAATTAAAGCAAACGTCAGATACGAAAGAATCCTTGCAAATGGAATGCGATGATATGCAGGCGAATATAGAGTCTTTACTTGTTGAAATTCAACATCTGAAATCTAATTTGCCTGCAATTCCGGAGGCAAGCGAGGAACGTGTGGCTTCTCTGGAAACCGAAACGGAATCACTTCAAGAAGAATTGAAAAAGTACGAAGAGGAAATAAAAATTTTGAAAAAAAAGAACTCGGAATTGGTAGCAGTGAAACGAGATAGCGAAGGGTCGCTTAGAAGTCAGGAAAGTCTCGAAGCTGAAGTTCAAAATACAAAGGAACAACTGGAATTTGGAACACGGAAAGATGAAGGTAAGGAAATGGATGCAGCAATTTAAATATTGACTTACCAATATATCCAGAGTGCTATACAATTTTTTAGTAGTGAAAGTTCGTATACGTTTGTTGTTTTCAAAATTGATAAATAAAATGCTTAAATGCTTTGAATACTATGTAACTTTTAAACGATTCTTGAATATTTTACAATTTAATAAACTAAATTTTGATGGCACGCAATTTCCTAGTTTTAAACATTATTATAAAAAAAACTTTGAAAGGCTTTTAAATTCAATAAGTCTGTGAAGCGTTTAAAAATGTTCTTTTTTTCATTTTAAGAAACTAAGCAAAATCGAACTCACTCTTAAGCTACGTTGAGATTTTAAAATTAAATTAAAAGTTGAGCTATCGAATCTAGAAATTGTTCAAGCAAAATGAATGATTTTAAAATGAATTTTAGAAACATTCAAATTAGATTAGGTTCTACCTATGCTTAAACTATTTCTTGTTTTCTACTTAAGGAATTTAAAATTTTGTATATTCAAATCTGAAAAATTGTTTTCACAAATAAATTACGGTAAAATTTGAAAAAATTCTCATTTTAAAGACAGGCAAATCTTCAAAATTACAACTTATCAGAACATGCTTGCTACAAAATTTCAGTTACAAAATTCTCTGACTTTCTCTGACTTTTCGCTGACCAATTTTTTTTCCTCGCCGTTCGAAATTTTTCTTTCAGGGATAAAACTAATCTTACATCTAGGAGATCAATAATTTTAATTGAAAAATATTTTTGTTTCAAAATTTACTTTGAGCAGTTAAATTTTCAGTTTAAAAAATTAGGTCTAACTAAAAAACAAGCAGTTTCAACAAAATAGTTACATTTTTAAGCAAAGCAATTAATTTTTAACCAAAGTGATGAAAATTTAACAAGAACAAAAAATATTTAAGCCAATACTTGAATTTTCAACCTAAAAGATAAATTTTCTACCAGTAAAAGATATATTTTGTACAAAAGACATGAATTTTCAACTAAAAATGTTAAAATTTCAACAAAAAATAGACTGTTTAAAATTTCATGTAAATCTGTTTTGTACAAGAATATAAAACACGATTTTGTTACGAAATAGTTTAATTTTGAACGAAGAAGATGATGTTTCAACTAATGAGATTACTTTTCTACCTAAAAGTTGAATTTTTAATAAAATAGTTGGATTTTCACCTAAAACAGATAAATTTTAAACTCAAGAATTAAATTTTCAACAAAATACAGAAATTTTCAACTGAAGCAGATACATTTAAAACTATACATGGAATAGTTCAAATTTCAGTAAAAAAAACATTAATTTTGAACCAAGAAAAATAGTTTTTAAGACAAATTTAAATTTAAAAAAAAATTCACTAAAATGATGAATTATAAAGCAAACAAATAAATTAATTTTTAACAAAGTTATTCCACTTTCAACTAAGTAGATGAATTTTTAACTAAAAAGTATAAACTCTCTAGAAAAAAATGTAATCGTTGATATTTCAATCAAAAACTTTTGAATTTGAAACAAAAAACAGTTGAATTCAACCAAAAAGACGAATTTTGAACAAAAGTGTTGAATCCTCAACCAAAACAGATTAATATTCAACCAAACAGTTGTTATGTTAACTTCAATGAGATACAATTTCTACCGCAATAGATGAATTTCCAACACAAAAACACGAATTTTTAATAAAAAAGAATTACTTCTCAATCAAATTGTTGAATTTTTAACAAAGTATTAAAATTAACTTCTGCATATGGAAAATTCCTTGACGCTTTTAGGGTTTCCCTGGCATTCCCTGACCAGTTTTAAATTCCTGGACAACTTTAGTCATACAATTGGAAGGCTTTTTAAATTTTAACGGCTTTCCTATTTTTATGCATCTTCATTTTACCAAAAATTAAACTCGTCTCAATTAAAATTCTTTGAAACTTGACTACTTACATCTTACTTGCACCTTATACTCAAAAAACATAGCGAAAGAGTTATTTTTATTTTCTGAACAGGAAACTAATTTAATTTTCTTACATTGCAGAAGCAGAAAATTCAACAGAAAAACTCAGTCGAAGATTGCACGCAACTCTGGAAGAAAATAAAGAACTCAGAAAACGAATTGACATGCTCGAAGACGACCAAAGACAAACGCAAGAACAGCTAACAATGTCATTAGGAAAGTGCAAAGGCCTCGACGAGAACATCGAGCTGATAGAGGAATTGAAACTTGATTTGGATAATGTTAAAAAAGAACTGAAAGCTTCTAACACTCACGCAAAATTACTCGAATCTAATTTATCGGCTGTTCAAGCAACTAAGGATGAAATGGAAAGGGACAATAAAGTTCTATCTCGCGAAATCGAAAGGCTGGAAGCTGATTTGTCAATTTTGAAAGAAGCTCAAGAAAAAGGAGGCGACAATGATCTCAGCGATTTACGAGACCAGCTTTACAAAGTCAATAGTGACAAGGATGATTTAGAATACGATATTCTCAATATGAGAAAAGAACTCGATCAGGTTATGAGTCAACTAGAAAGCAAGCAGAACGAAGTGGAGAATTTGCAGGCCGATAACGAAAGATGGCAACTGGAAGTAAATAAATTGCAAATGGAGACTGACAAATTACAGAAAGAAAACGAAACTTTTGTGGAACAACTCACAGCGATTCAGGACGAATCTACCGAGAAAGTGGAACTTTTAAGTACAGAAAAAACTTTATTGGAACAGGAACACGTTGCTTTGAAACAAGAATCAGAAACTGACAAAACGGAACTGATCCAAATGAAGAATAAATTGACCACCGCTGAAGAAAAAATAACGGAATTGGAAAATTCATTCCTATTTTTAAAAGCCGAGCATGAAAGACGACAGTCTGAGACTATTGGCATTCAAAATGAAATAGAATTTCAAATGAAGAGTAAGCTCGAGGATGACTTGAAACTCCTGACATCTGCAAAAGAAAAACTAAGTAAAGATCTAGAAGACAAGTTAACAGAGCTTCTTTCGAAGGAAGAAGAACTCTCAGTGATGCGGGATCATTGCTCAAAACTGGAGTCTGAGCTTCGAAACTTTGGAGAAAGGAGCGAATCCACAGAAGCAAAATTAAAAGAAAACAATGTTCTCTTGAATGAGAATAGTAAATTGAAAGCCGAGCTTGCAGAAGTTCAACAGAATCTTAAATGTTCGATTGAAAGCAGCAAAGAGTCAGCGGCAATGGCTCGAGAAACGATAGAAAGTCTTTCTCAGCTAATTAGAGAAAAGGACAATGAAGTTGAAAATTTAAAAACAAAGAGTTCTTCCACAAACACTGAAATCGAAAATGAATTGTCTTCCATCAGAAAAGAAAGGGACGAATTAGTAAATCTCGTGCAGGTTAAACACAACGAAAGTCTTCAGTATCATAACGAAATTCAGAGATTAACCCAATTACTGAATGAACAGGTAGCTAACATTCACAAACTGATCGCTGAGCGAGACGTAAATTTGGAAGCTATAAGAGAAAAGGAATCTGAGATTCTTTGGGCGCAAAATGAGCTTCACGTTGTTCGTCAGAGGTTGAAAGATTTTGAGGATTCCAGCAGCGGAGAAAAATGTGGAATTGTTGAGCATTCTGCGCAAATAGCACAGGCGGCGATTTTGAATGAAAAGTGCAAAGCTTTGGAAGCTGCTTTAATTCAGGAACAGAGTAACAATAGACTTCTGCAGAATCAGTTAACTGATAGTCAGAATAAAGAGATAAGTGCTGCGAAGGATTTGGAGAGATTAAGATCACATTTGGTTGAAATAGAGGCAAGTTACACTCAAGAAGCTTTGCAAGCTGAGGAAATTAGAAGGGATTTGGAAGCCAGATTGGTCCAGGCGGAAGAGAAAGCAAAGAATAGTTCGACTGTTTATACTTCAGCGAGTATCAGAGCGAATCAACAGGTCGAAACGATGCAGCAACAGATGGCTTTGATTGTGCAACAGAGAGACGATATTCAGAATAAATTGTCGGCCGCAGAAGATAAAATTCTCTCGAGTACTGCTTCCTTGTCTAATCTACAGTTCGTGCTGGAGCAATTTCAGCGAGGTAATTTTTAATTTAAATAATGGGGCATCAGTTTTTAGTTAAAATGAATTTTTACAAAAGTTTCATGTTATTTACTTTTTACCTGACAAGAAGATTACCTAATTGTTTAAATGTTTTGTAGATAAGGATAAAGACATTCATGCAGCGACAGAAAAGATTCGACATCAGCTCAACGATTCTTACATGAAGCAAGAAGAATTATCAAACGAGATTTTAAGTCTTAAGGTTTGTAAGATTTTTGCAGGGTACACAACTTCGGCAATCGTAAATTTTTCAATCTTAATTTAAAACGACAAAAATACTACAACCTTAAATTTAAATTCATATTTGAATGTCCTGAGCTTAACATTATAAAAGTTATTGTTTCACGCTTCAAAATTACCATTGTTTCGAATTACAAAAATGGTAAACAATTCAATTTGACATGGTCCACATTATATACTTATGAATATTCAAATTTCGTCTTAAATTTTGAATAATTCTAATAAGGAATTATTATATATCTGAAGGGTTAAATAAATTTCACTTCTAAAAAGGAATTGTTTACTTTTTAAGGCTTGCAAAAGTTCATGTTTTTAATTAAAACCTGTATAGAATATTTTAAATTGCAATTGTCATATTTTAAGTTTATTTCCTGAGGCTTCAAAATCAATCTTTTTCATTTCCTTATTTTAAAGGGGCCAAAATTAAGAATTTTCCCATGTTAAAAGTGAAAAAGTCTTAATTTGCGAACGCCAGAATTTGAAAATGTTACATTTTTGAAAGGCAATATATAATATATATAATATATTGAATTCAAATAAAACCATCTGTAAATTTCTATATATTTTTAGGAACAATTAGCAGAAGCGAAGGAATGTTTGCAAGCCGCCTCAAGACTCAGCGAACAACTCGACAAAAAAAGCGAAAAAATTCAGGAGCTGAATCAACAAGGTATTTAAACCAAAGTGTTGTTTTTTTGCACTTTTTTGGTTGCATCTTGGTTTTTATCATTTGCATGGTCTCGTTTAGTGTTACATCGCACAGTATTTCAGAATTATTTTGACCACAAAACACTTTCACAAAATACCTGAGCAACACAATTCATTCCATGTGAATAGTAATAAAAAATTTAGCTTTAACAAAAAACTGATTTGATATCGAATATTCAGGAGATGGGAATAATACATTTGTGCTTCTTTTTGCTTTCCTTTGTCGCTCGCATAAATATCAGGCTGATATTTATTCTTTAATTTCTTCTGTGAATCTCTCATTCATCGAAATTTTTCGTTAATTGTGAAATTATCTTAGCTTCTTGATACTGCGTGTTTAGTGGAAAGATATATTGTTAATCATAAATTAGTGACTTTTAGTCAAAATTGTATTTTGAGTGAAGTACACCAAAATCGAAATCTGGTGTTTTTACGGAGCTATTTCAACATCTGGAACGTTTTATTTTATAAGCATCAGTTTGGCTGTGACCTGTGACTAATTTGACAAAAAACAAAAAACAAAAAAATGCAAACGCACATATTATTCGGTTTTGTAGTCCAATATCAGCTGGTAATTCTGGGAGTTTTACGGTAGCCCAGGATTCTTGCTGGTATCAGGCTAAAGAACCGAAGGGTCGCCTTTGCACACTTAATTGCATCTCGGCTGGTTCACGCATTGCCATTGGTGCTGGTTCTTCCATTCATTTTCGTTCGACACAATATCGATTAATTTATTAAGGACAAAAACACTCTTTTATCAATTGTTTTTTACTCTAGCACTGTTCTATAACACCTCTTTTATACTCTTTTTATATTTTTCACTTGAATTTAAATATTTAAGCAATTAATTTTGACTGTTTGGTGTGAAGAGCTGAGTTAAATTGTGCATTCAGGTTTGAAAATTGTGATTTGGGAGATAAAATCACTTTTGAAAAATATTATTTGAGTCACGTAAATTATATTACTAAATTATTGATCTGTCGCTTCTTTTAATTTTTAAGGTGACTAGAATAATTTAGTGATTTTATCTTCTTACTTTTGAGTGTGCTTGCATATCTAAATTGAACTTTGCAAACGAGAATGCGTATCCTACTTCGAAGAACGAGTTTTCTTTTTTTTCTGAACATACGTTAATCTTTAGAAATTACAGTTTTTGAAAACTAGATAGGTAATTCATAATAGAATTTATATTAACTATAAAGAGTTTATTTTATAAAGTAAATTTTATGCTTTTGAATATAATTCAGATTCAATTAAAAAACCTAATCTTATTTAAATGTGGAAAGAATTCTTTTACATTATTCTTTATTTTTACTAATTTTTCTCATGGCCGAATCCATTTCAAATCAGGCATGGCCCTATACTTTTACGATTTGCAAATCAAAATTTTCTAAAAAGTTACGCGTATTTGAATTTTGTGCTTTGTTTTTCAAAAAACCCGAATTTTTTCTTTAAACCACTATAACTTTTTCCCATTTTTTAAACTTTTACTTTATTATTGAACATGTCTTGTAAGTTTGATGCTTTCTAAATAACATTGGTAGCCAGGAGAATTTTGTTTGTTACAATCGAATTTTCTACTTTTTCTTGGAAACAATGACATATACGAAAAATGTTAACATAAAAGTTTGAACGTCAAAAACGTTTGAT
The DNA here is from genome assembly GCA_010014905.2 of Druon quercuslanigerum. Classification (NCBI taxonomy): domain Eukaryota; kingdom Metazoa; phylum Arthropoda; class Insecta; order Hymenoptera; family Cynipidae; genus Druon; species Druon quercuslanigerum. The sequence goes on along the minus strand of JAAAKG020055101.1, from coordinate 7,265 downwards.
GTAAAATGTCTCTTTTTCGTTTGCGATATTTTTTATAATTTACGAGAAAAAATAAAAAAATACATTTTTAGAAAAAAAATTCTTCCGACCTCTAACATTGTTTAGCCCACATGATACTGATAAGATGCCTTTCTTGTATTCATAAAAAGCTTTCAAAAATATTTTGAAGAATAAACAAGGTGTGGTATTCCAGAAAAAATATTGTTTTCATGTTTTCAAAATTTGAAAAAAAATAATAAAGAAGATTTTCTTGAAAACCCCACCTTTTTTATTTTTCTAAATATTTTTTTAATTTAATTTTGTCAAACATAATTCTTGTAGAGGTGAATTATTTGAGTCTGGACTAAACCATTAAGAGCTTAAAATAATTCAAAATTTAATACTCGAGGAGTAAGCAAACAAAACCTAAAGTAATTGAAAACTTTCAGAAACGTCTAGGTTGTCCCATGACATTAATGATTGAATGGTTAATGGAAAATGCTAAAAGCATCGATTTCACATTCTCTATATATTCTAAAAGTTGTATGTCTTTTTATATTCTTATTGATTTATTAAATTTTGTTCGCTTCCTCCTAATTCTTAATAAATTACTCTTCTTATCAAAGTTTATTATCTGAATGATTGAAAATCCGCTTATGCATGTAACGCGTACTGAATGATATTACATTTTTGAATTAGGTAGTAACATATTTTGCACTTAGAGTAATATTAAGTAGCTATTGTAATTCATTTACCCTAGTATTATTTTTAAATTAGGATAAACGCAAAAAATTTGTAATATCAATAGTCCTACTAAAAGGCGAACTCTCTGAAAGTTCTCTGAATCTTGGACTACATTTAAACAAACTTTCTGTACTTAAAAATAAATTTAAAAAATGAAAGTTAAACATCAATAGATTAAACAATTACTCTTCCAGAATAATTTCAGAGAAATAATACTAATATTGATATTTATTATTTGATAGGATATTTTCCTAATTTAAATATTTCTTCAATCTTGAAAGAGTGATCATGAAGAAGTAATTTTAATTTCAGATCTGATTTTATTGACATAATTTTACAAAAGCAAGCGACCCGATAGATTAAAAAATCGTCTAAATGAAAATAAAAGAATTTGGTAGTGTTAGAGTGAGTAATCTCATGCGGTAACTGTGAGCGTATAAATTTCAGGAGCTCATATTACCTCGTGGGGTTTCCCACCCGCTACCCCTGTCCTGCAAGTATTAAATAAATAATTTAAAGTCCCCTTTAATAAAATTGTGTTGATACTAATCAAACCTACAGAGCTTCGATTCATAAAGTGAAAACCTAAATCCGAGTTTATTAGCCGTTAATTACAATAACTTATTAGGAAGGGTCGACAAAAATTTGGTTCAAAATGTGCGCAAGTTCTCGCCTTTTTCAATTTTAAAACACTAGGTCCTATTTTTATAAATATGCTAATCTTAGAATCTAAATATTATTCATTTTTACTAGACTGCAACCTTGTTGATTTACTTTTTGTAATCAAAATATCTTGAAATTTGTAATTACTTAAAAACTATTTCAGAGTTGAGAGTTTCTGACTTGGAAAACAATTTTTCTCGATCCATCTAGTTATTTATAATAATAATAATTTTAGCAGCATGCGCGAGTTTTTAGTTTGCAAATATGGCATGATAATACGAAGAATGCAGCATGAACAACTAGGATGTGGGTGTGAGTATTACATCAGGTACTGGTGTAGAATCTTAGCTACCAGTGCTTGTGTTATACTTGCGCTCGTGTCTTTTCAAACGACCTGCCTGCCAACTTTACACCGTTGGAATGTACACATCATTACGTTTAAAACATCCTTCGGTATTGTAAAACACGCATTTTAGAGCGAACAAATTTTTAAGAGAGAGGTAAAGCTTATTTTTTAGATTTCTGTTTTTTATAAAGAACCGTTTCTTTTTTTTAATTCAAAGTGTATTGAAATCCTTCAAATTTATTTATTCCCATTTTAAATAAAAATTTAACTTAATTTATAATCATTTAGGATCTATATTATTTTATATTATTAGTTTATATCTTAATCGGGATTGATTATTTGCTTTCAGTTGCTCAATTAACCGTTTTGGTGAACACTGCCGATCAGAGAATTCAGGAAGCAAACAAAAGTGGAGAAGGAAAAGTTGATAAGTAAGTTTAAAAATTATTTTCTAGTGTTTATTTTTTAAAAAAATTTGTATGCCATTAATTATTCTCCCGAATAGTATTAAAAAAATTAAAATTAAAGTTAAATGTGTCTAGATTTGCTACAAAGTTTTAAAAATTATTTATAGAACGCTAGTGAAGAATCTACTTTTGGGTTACTTGACCTCACCTGCAAATGATAAACCATCAATATTGAGAGTAGTATCCACAGTTTTGGATTTCAATGAATTAGAAAGAGAAAAAACAGGTGTCAATGGCCCGGCTTTCAAAAATAGTTGGTTTTCGAATTTGCTTCATAGTGGAGGACATCCTCCAGGAAAGGTAATTTAACTGATGAAATAGAATTTCTAACATTAAAATATTTTCAGCGGCAAAATTAAGCTCATTGCCCTAAAATGGCTTTATTTTTCAGGATGAAGAAGCGTCTCTGTCGGCTGCATTTGTCAAGTTTTTGGAAAGCGAATCTGCCCCGAAACCGCAATTACCAGCTCTTCCTTTATCAAATACTGTAAGTTATTACGTCTATATTGAATAGTTATTTAGAACAGTTTTTAAAGTGCGAAGTCGAGAATCACGGAACGTCGCTTAAAGTTTGCCAATTTGAACACATTGTTCAGGCCTTCTTCAATTAAAAATAATCAAAAGTGTTTCCGGTATAACACATAATTTTAATTATGATATCAAAAAACATCTGCGTTTTGGAGAGTTGTATTCCAGAACCTAGATTACTTCGATCAGGGTAGCCGAAAAACATGATTTTGGAAATTTCCTGATTTTCCCCTGAATAATTTTCGTTTTTCCTGACCATTAATATTTAAATACCAAAATTCTTAGTTTTTAGTATAGCCGCAGCCTCATTTACTTGCAATAATGAAAAAGTCACCAAATGACTATACTTTGTAACTAAAAAAGTGACTAAAAGTAACTGGTATGCGTTAATAATGTGACTAATAGTATTTTATATTTTTTAAAAATTTTAAGAAACAGAAAAAAAATTTAATCCAAAAAATGTCATTGATTTCCGTAAAATTAAAGCGAATTTATAGGAATTTAAGGGAAATAAGAAGAATTCGATGTAATAAATCAAATTCACGGTGAATTAAAAACAATTAAAAAATATGAAAAAAGTCATCGAATTCTGTAAGTTTAAAATTGATTTAGAAAAATGTAAGGGAATTCAAAATATTTTAATGAAATGCCGAAGAATTCAAAATGAGTTTAAAAGATTTCAAGATGAATTAATCAAAAACTAAAAAAAATCCATTGAATTGAAAGTGAATTAAAAAAATTCTAGAGAATTAAAAAGAACTTAAAAAACTGCAGGATAAGTTGATAAGAATTCAAGGTGAATTCCAAATGAATTCTAATGAAATACTAAAAATACTTGAAAATGTCGTATATCCTGAAATCCTGAAAAATGTATAACAATCTTTAAAATCACTGATATCCTCGGAAATTTTATTTAAAAATTTGGAATCTTGTAAATTACCCTAAAACATTATAAAGGCTTTGAATGTCCCTTGAAATTATTGACAATAATAAAAAAATATTGGGAGTCTTTAAAAATTTTTAAAATTATTTAAACTCCTTTAAAATCTTTTAAAATTATTTACTATTAATTACTGAATTAAATAATTAATAATGACTGAATTATTGAAATTACATTTCAATGTTTTAAAATAAGTTGATTTATAAAATTAAAGAAGTGCTTAATAATTTTTGGAATGAGAAAACCAATTTTTATTCTCGAGGATTCTTCGTACTAGAAGAAAGCGACCAATGCACAAAGAGAATTACACACTCTAGATTTCGTTAGTTATACAGCTTTTCATTAAAAAATCCTTTCTTGGTTTCAAATACATTATTCTTCTTTACGATTTTTATTTCTAATTATTTTCAAGAAACATAGTTTTTTATTCTTCGTAAAGAAAAAATTTGTTGTCCCGGACCAAGAAAAGTATTAGCAGGTAATATGAGCAGTTACAAAAATCACACGCGGTCACTCTGCGATTTAAACAAAATAAATTACAACCTGTCTCCTGAAATATGAGCGGAGACAGGAGAAAATAAAAATTTCACTCACAGTCGCGGAACCCCCTGTCGAAGCGAAGGCAGGAGAATCCAACTTCCTGGATTCGAAAACTCTTTATAATATTATAAAATTCTGCGAAGTTGCATGAAATCTTATGATATTTCTTTAAATTCATTGAAATTTTTGAAATCCTATGAAATCCTTTGAGATCCTTAGAAATTCGTTAAAATACCTTCATGAAAGTCCTTAAAATTACTGGCATCCTCTTTAATCTTATAAAGTCTGTTAAAAACCCTTGTAAGTCCCTTGAAATCTTTAAAAATCTGCTAAAACCTTCATGGTAATCTGAAATCTTTTCAAATCTTTCGCAATTCTTTAAAAGTGCATGAATTTTCTGAAGAATTCTTCAACAAATCATTCAAGTCGTTAGAACTTTCTTAAAATTATTCAGATCTTTTGGAATCTCTTGAAACGGAAGAATGTAATTAAAAATGCATAATTGTTGAACAAAACATTGTTTAAAAAATCGCAAAGTATAGGGGACTTGAAAATAAGTTTTTCTATCAAAGTTAGTATTTTGAATCTATTATCTGCTATTTTCTAAATTCTAAATGAATTGTCATTATTTCCCAATGCCACACACAAGACGCGAATATCTGAAATAAACGAAAAATATAAAACATCATTATACGTACTTCAAGAAAAAGATTCATTCATAAACAGGAAGCGTCTACGCAAACCAACAAAATCCGCCTATTCGTACCAAAATTTCAGTACAAATAGCCCTTTTTCCAGCCCCCTTCCCCATTATTTTTACAAAAAAAATGCATCTGTTTGTACCGAAATTTCAGTATGAGAACTAAAAAATATTATTTCGAATACTCCTACTGCAACTTTTATTTCATGATTACACGAGAAATAGCATCTCTTATTAATTAATAAATTATTAATAATCAAAGAAGAACTTTTCCTAGAACAATTCTCTTAAAATTATTCTCTTAAAATCGTTGTAGACTTTTTTTGCAAATTGCAAATTGCAAATATTTAAACTTGAATTGTTTTGTGAATTAATTGAATTAAATTGATTGGATATATTTGAAAAAACTTATCTGCAGTGTGAGAATAAAGTGGTTTTAAACCATTTTTTAATCTTAAAAAAGTAAAAAGTAATTTGAAATATAAAAGAAACAACCTTCATATTTTAATTTAGACTTCTAATTGTTTAAGGTAAATTTTTTAACTTTTTATCTTGTAATAGTTCAAATTTTATTTCTTAGAATGTGATTTTTTTAACTCTTTACAACTTCATATTAAAAATAATTACATTTTTCTAATAACGTACTCTTTTAATATTAAAATAATTTGCTTTTAAAGGGTCAAATAAAAATGTTATTTGCATAAAAAATAGCTCATAAATTTATCAATTAAAATTATTGTTACAAATGAAATAAAAGAGATAAGTAATTATTTTTGTATGTTCCAGCCTTTGACGAAACCAGGCCATAGCAGACAACATTCTTCCTCATCTACGCAATCAACACTACTTTTATCGAATGTTACGCTGCCAACATTTCCAGATTTTGTTCCTGCAAGGAACACTGGATCAATTTTAAAAGAAGTTCTGAAAGATAGCTGATATTAAAAGCTTTTTGTGGTATTTTCGTTGGAATGTGACGAGCACACCACGTGGTAAGTTAAGAATTTGTTTATTTCATATTTGGTTAAAAGCTAATTATTTGAAGAAAAAAGTTAATTTAAAAATAATTGAGTAAAAGTCTTTCCCCATTTATTACTTGATTAACAATAGATTAGTACAGCTGAACATTCAAACACTGTATTCAAGAAAAAGACACTACTGCATTCTAAACTATTTATTTCAATAACGAAAAATTCTAACATTTATAAATGGCTTAATCCTAAACTTTTGAAATCTTTCAAGTTTACAAACTTTAAAATATTGATTGTTCAATAATTATTTAAACAAAGAAAAATTCTAAGATCTTAAAAAGATGATTTAAAGTTTTTCGAAGATTTAAAATGTGAATTGATTTTTTCCAGAACGTCACCAATTGACAAAGATGAAAACTTCTGCCCGCGAACATTAAGAAGTGTCAACAATATTTCGTTAACGTTAAATCTAGAAGATGTTAAAAAAATTTTAACATTCTCATAAGTAACAATTATTCATTCGTCAACAGTGAACATTTTCTGTTATGTTCTTGTTTTGGTTATTTCATACTTTTTAAAGCATGTTTTCCCGTAAAATCTCTGAATCGCCAGCGGCATCTTAATTTAAAAATGTTTAGAAAGTGATAAAAGTAAAGTTACATTATGCAGAGTTTACAGGAACTAAAATGATTTCTAGAATCATGCAGGGAAAACGTGATTTAATTCATTAAATAGTTGCAGCATTTAATAAAGGAAAAAAAATCTTCATTTTAGCGAATAAAATTAAATTTGTCTAAATTTTGGAATTTTTCAAATTATATATGATTTTTTGTAATTTCTAAAATATTTAAATTTTTTATAACTTGTTTGAAATAAATAAACATATATGTTGTAAATTTTCTATGAATAATTCACTAAAATGGATATAAATTTCTTTATCTTATTTTGTTTTTATTTAATATGTTAGTAAATAGTTCGTAGACATATCTATATTTTTAGAAAATTAAGATTTGTAAATTAAAAAATCAGAGCGACTTCGAATTTAAAATTCAATAATTTTCTATTTGTGATAATTATGGTAGTTCTTCTGATTTCAATACTTCCAAAACTCGATGGTACGAATTACTCTCCATAAGAAATAATTGTAAATAATAGAAAATAGATCAATTTGTAAATCTGTATATTATGCAAATATAAATTTTTACTGCATAATATGTGTTATTATTTTACCTTTATAATTCATTATTCTGTTATCTATAAGACAATGAACATATTTTTACATTCTCATCATTTATGATTGAGAAAGTATGAGAATTGTCGGAAATTTGACATCACCATGTTTCAACGGATCTCCACGTTTCGTGACCCCCTGAATCCGAAAATCAAG
>JAAAKG020055090.1:0-18160 GCA_010014905.2 Druon quercuslanigerum | reverse complement strand
GGGACCCTCTATCCGCAACCCGAGGACGCGTTCGGTGGCTTTGTCATAGGCCTTTCGGTTTGATTCTAGAGGAATCAGAACCGAATATCCGAATATCCTTAATCCGAAATCAGCGACTCCAAAACCCCTTTGTTGAAACCCCAACTCGTACTTCTTTGACGTTTAATATTTTATATTAAAGGGGTATAGTATACCCCTTACATTATTATTATATCCTTCGTTTTTTAATCCTTATTAGGCAACGAAAATAATAAGATTGAAGTCTATTTTAAAGCCGATCGGAGCTGCAAGACGTAACCGCCAATAAATTAAAAACACAATTTTCGTTTGAAACATTAGAACGCGCTCAAAAAGCATGAAATTTGCAACATCTAGTAGCATGGTATAAAAAATGCAGCACTTTATCGTAAAATGTTTGCTTTGTTCAAATAATATCAATGACAATAATATAAAATCATAATAAAAAAATTTTAATCATTTTCACCAAAACCTTCTGTGTGAAAATTAATCCTGACATCATAAAATGACAGATGCTATATGTTAAAAAGCTTTTAAATTTATTAAAATTTATAAACAGTCAATAAAAGTAGCGAAACTTTCCAATGGATGAATGAAATTTTTCAATACTTTTTAATGGAAGCCTTCTTAACGGGATACTTGGTTTAAGTTTCTATTCCCTTGGAATAACACTGAACGCGTCCGCGGGTTACGCATAGAGGGTCCCTGTACCAAGGGTTTCTGCTGAATATGGTTACAATAATTAATAAGCAGTCGCGGGAAATTTTACAGGAATGGTCCCAACGGAATAACCCCTAAGCGGAGACGTATGAACCGTGCTGAATGCTGAATAGTAACCTAGGCGAGTTGTCTTAAACGGTGACTCTGGAAGCGGAGCTCTACAAGGACGGAAGAATCATTTTCCGGGCTGCTTGTGGGAACAGCAATAGCAACATCAAACCACCCGACAATGGGTCGATAAACAGTGCCGATCACCCTAGACTTCGGGGTGCTAAAAATAATTTAGATAGAAAAGCGACGAAGAACCTGCGAAACACCCATATTAAGTGGGAGAGTCAATTTAAGGGTGACTTGCTAGACTGCTACAATGCCAGCTTTATCCCTGTTAAAGAAGGCTTTATTTCTCGTATGCACACTCTTTGGTGCTAGAAATAACTACAGCTTCACCACGTCTTGCATCAGGCGTTGTGAAATTAACGTGCCTATCTTTCGAAAATTGTATATGTGCGCGGAGCGCTTTCTCAACTACTACATAACAAGCTAACGATGAAGATGAGGAAGAGACATTAAAAACAACCGCGGAAAGCAAGCATCTTCTGAGAGATGATAATGATTTTAGCACAAGGAAGAACATTAACATACAGATTTCTCTTAAGTCCCAAGATCAGGCTCAAAAAGATTTCTCCCTTCGTGAGGATATCTTGAAGCCGCCTGACCTTTGGACTATCAATTATTCAGTTTATAGTGCTGCGAGAGCTTTGGCTGATTCAAATCGAAGGCTAAAACCGACAATGGATTAAAAGACCAAAAAACGCATGCAATAACGGAACAAGAAAATTAGATGAGCAAGGCAGCATGGATCCCGTGTTCAGTGTGTGATTGCTTACATAACGTCTGGCAGACAGTTCACGAAAAGGGTTCGAAACTTCACCCAAGAACTGAGGACCTTCAATCAGTATTTCAGCGTGACACTATGAGTGCTCTGCTTTCTTGCATCACACTTCTTTTTCTCTCGCACTACGAAATTCTTCTGGTTACCTCTATGACGACACTAACCATCGCGAGCATAAGGTCATTCATGTATTTTATATGTTTCACCTAATGATGTATGCTTCTGGTAAAAGCAAGCTTGAGAGTGCTTTATATATCGTCAAGCAATACACAGGAGATATTGGTATGGACTTTGGATTGGAAAAATGTCCCAAAATTCATCAGAAGAAAGGAAAGATTATTGGTGATTTCGAGGACCCTGAGCTTGTGGATATAAGTGTCATTGGACATCTTAACACTAGAGAGGCCGATACGCACCTGGGCGTACCTGAAATCCGCATTTAGCACGCAAAGTCAGTGAAGGAGTGTCTCCAAAGCAAATGTAAGCTTGTTGTTCGGAAGATTTAGTCTTCAAATCTGTCGGCGTTGAACAGGGTATTTGCGACTAACATGCTTGCCGCCCCGGTTCTACTCTACCCGTTTGGGGTAGTTAAATGGACGAAGAACGAGCCTTTGATATCGCCACACGTAAGATCATGCATATGCATAAGTATTTGCATATCAATTCTTGTGTTCCGCGATGATACTTTTCACTTTTCGTACGGTATTGGCCACGACCTGCCCTTCCGCGGTTCTGCTGGGATTCGATGTCATTATATACAAATCTCGTGTCACGATGTTTGTCACCAGTAAACTCCGCAACTACTCAACACATGAGGCATAGGATACATTTTATCTCCATTAATTAACTCAATATTCTTATTACAAATTAAATATTTATTATAGATCGAACAGTTGTAAATATTTTTAGGTTCCATAAGTTGCAAACATATGGTGGTGTAAGTTACATTATTGATGGACGCTTCAACATTTTGTGCTATCTAGGTTGGGTAAGCAACCAATGGATGCCGCCATGTTTAGCCTAATATAAAGTCAATGCATTACAAACAGGCTGATCCAGGTCGCAGTATACGCTAGATGATTCAGCGTTACTTCCCTTGACTACCCCCCACGAACCAGTAACCCCTAGCAACGCGCGAATTTCCATGTTGCTTGTTGCCGGTAGTCAACCAAATGGTTACTTGAAGATGGTTTATATAAAAATGCAAATCAAATGCTAATACAATCTTCTATTTCTTCAAGTACCACATTTTCTTGAAGAATTCAATGAAGTAACAGACCGAAATACATCAATAAATATTCTATTAATTATTTCTGATTTTCTGTTTTTTTTTATTGCTTTCTTCATTTCATTTACTTTTTTAAGCCAATTATCTGAAACCATCTAAAAGTAATGTGAAGTCATAGATTATCTTATATTAGGGATCGGAGTATAGGCCTTATAAAAAAACGTTTGTTTTCTTAAAACACGTAGCACATATTTATACATTCATTTATAAATTTTGACTGACGTTACGTTGCGGTTTTGAAATGTAATCAAAATATGTATGCTTCCTTTTGTGGCTGCTTCTTGAAGACTTTCGCAAGAGTTTTCCATCCCACAAATATAAATGGATCCTTAATCTTTCAAAAATCCCTATGTCAGTACAGAAAAAATTCTAAACCAAAATTAGCTCCCTCGTAAATGTGTGAAAACGTTTTTAGAAAAATGTCCTTCCTATTCAGAAAAAAATTTAAATATTCTCTGACAATTAAACATTCATATATAACATCACGTTAAATCAGAAATACTTCAAACTGTACCTGAAACTTCTCAAATAGTAACAATAATAATAGAAAGGCTATTACGGTTTCCAATTTAAAATAATTCGATTTTTAACGATTTCAAATTATAAAAATGATTTGTGTACGCAATTAAACGAATTCAAACATTTTAGAAACAAAATTGTTGAATTTTAAAGACTTATAACCTGCAAACTAGCAATGAAGTAAAGTGAATAAAAATGTTTTTAGAATAATTATTAAAACATTTTTCGACTTCACAAATTTTAACTGTCATTCCCTGGCGTTTCCTTGTTAGGTCTCAAAAAATTGCCGGTCGTTTCTGCTATCATGGCTCAGGGCTGGGATCTCTTCAGGCTTCCAAAAATGGTACGTTGAATTGTAAATTAATTCAGATCATCAATTTGAACAACAATGTGACGAATTATAACCCTGAAGCTTATATAACTAACAAATATATTATAACCCAGAATAAAAAAAGTAACTTTGTAGTAACCACCAATGAAAAATATAGCTTCTTTCAAGCCCTGAGTACAATCAAATAGTTGAAACTATTAGGATCTTACTTTAAGACTGGCTCTGCAATACAAATACCAACTGCTACTTCTTCCTGCGAATAACCTCCCATTCCCTTCCCTAGGGGCTGTAAGACCTTGTAGTTGGTGGGGAGGCTTAAGCGTGAGGGAAATAGCAGTCAAAAGGACTTTGGCTTGTATGCGTATGGATATGGATGTTAGGATCCCTATAAACGGACTCTCCAGGGTGGTTGAAAAGGATCCCTATAAATGGGCTCTCCTGGTATGCATGATTTTAGTATGATAGAAGGATGAAAGAGCCTAGATAACACGGACCTTCTGGATCCCTGGGTCGAGGTCTCTCCCGGACTGATTCCAATTCTTGGAATCGGCACGGGAATGACCTGCGGCCCGCATAGCGACCAAGAAACAGCCATCCGTTGGTATGGTGGCCTGCGAACGGATATTCATTGAGTGTTCCGCTCAATATGACCAACACCCCGAGCCATGGATGTAGAGTGATTGTACCCATGGCACTTTGGCACCTGGGGGTCACGAAGGTGTTTCAACGGCCTCTCGGGGATACCGGACGACCTCCCCGAGTAATTAGTCTTACCCCTTTATGCGGGGTTCTGCAGGGGCGGACCTTTTCTTTCCCTAGTTGCTCGTGGGACAAAAATGGACGACGCAAAATCAATCAAAAAAGAAGAAGGAGAAAGAGAGATGACGGAGAGGGGAGAAGGGTTGGGTCCTAACGGGTCTAACATAACCCTTTCCTCCCAATATGTCTCTCCGGCAAGTCAAACCCAGGCGGCGGCTGTGCCCCCAGCTCTCCCAAGAGCTGAGGGATTGACAATCCCTCTGAGTGAGCATATGGAAACGGGAGCAGCCAATCAGTCCCCTAATAAAAAGCGCCTCAACGGTTTCCAGAAAAGGACTAAAGAGGCAAGCTCAGCAGGCTAGTGTAGCAGCTGCGGTATCTGGCACACCGGCAACTACAGCGCCGATAAGCAGCACTGAGGCTCAGAAGCGGGGAAGGGGCACAGAGGGCACCCCAACGGGGAGGGGGGCTAAGTCTGCAAAGAGGCACAAGGTGGCTCAACAACCAACGAACAGGAAGACGTCGGGGGCTGGACTGACGGCCGCTCAGAGGGCTAACCCCCTGACGGTGGAGGTGACGGATACGAGCTACCCGGACTCGTTGCTCACCAAAGTGCAGTTTGAGCTTTTCAGGGAAGCTACCTGGAGGGCTCTGGTAAAAGTGTCCCCAGATACGATAGGCCTTAGGAAGAGGACGCAGAGGGAGGAGGAATTAAACACCTCCTTGTTTTGCGAATTTCTGAGTCTCAGCGAGGGCTCTTGCGGTCCTCAATTAGAGGCCTTTCTACCACTTTTAGACAGGTCAACTTTAAAGTTGCCAATCAGGTTTGGGAGGAGTCTGTCCTCGTACAGGTATATAGGGAGCAGACTTAAATGACTGCCTCCGGTCTAACCATTACCCAAATTAACTTGCACCACAGCAAAGGCGCCTCTGCAGTTTTCTGAGGGGCATGGCTGCGAGGCACACACGCATCACTCTAATCCAGGAACCCTAGTTAGTATGGGGTACCATCAGGGGTTAGGGAGGGCTGGTTCTTGTTACAGGGACCCCAAGGCGGCCAATCCAAGGGCTTGCATACTGGCGAAGGAAATCGACCTCGTCCCGCAGCTTGAGCTGCTCCATCTTCTACTGGGTTGCGTTACTAACTCCCAACATACTCTTTTGGGTAGCACGAACGTTAAACCAAGGGGTCTCGATCTAGTGGAATACATAATTACTACTGATTTAGATATTCTTAATACAAGGAACACCCCGACGTTTCGTAACTCGGTCAGGCAGAAAGTCATTGACATCACTCTCTGTACCGGTCGTTTTACAGACAATATCAACAAGTGGAGAGTCTCAGATGAACCCACTCTCTTAGGTCAATCACAGATAGAGTTCGAGTTGCAATCCATTGTGCCCGTTTCTGGCCCTAAATGAGCTAGCAATCCAAGAAGAACGGACTGGGTTCAGTTTTCCACAGAACTAAGAGACTTTCACGAAAGCCATAAAATCTACTTATAAAAGTAGTTGTCGACCAGCAAGAGCCTGAAAGGCTGGGAAGATACAATCTGGACCAACTTTTGCACACACGTCGAGAAAGGAGCAGAGGCGGTTTAGAAGAAGAGGGGAGGACACCTCTGAAGCAATTAAAGTCGCCTGTAGCGGCTAGTCAACGAGATTGTTACCCCTTCCAGTGTTTGGGTGGGCCCTGGAGTCCTTCAGTCCTTACAAGTCTCCCGGTCCGGGTAATATATATCCAGTCTTCTTACAGAAGACTTGTGAAATCATCATAAAGCCGATTGTGATACTTGCTTGGGCTAGTCTGACTCTGGATTATGTTCCGGTGGCATGGAGGAGTGCCAGAGTAGTTTTTATTCCGAAAGCTGGCAGGATTGGGTATACTTCACCCAAGGATTTCCATCCCATTAGCCTCCCTATAGGGCTGGTCACTCGACGGAGACGGCCAGAAGTTAACCTAATCGAAGGACAACTGAAGCTGAAAGGCCTTGCGATTAAAACCTTTGTGGACATTGAAGGAGTCTTTAACTACACTTCGGGAGAGGTGATCAGGGCGGTCATGATCTCACATGAAGTGCCTATGGCAGTTGTAAAATGGACCTGCCACATGTTGGCCCATAGGAACCTAACTACAACTAAGGGTGATACCACTTTATGTGGAACCGTTGACTCGGGATGCCCGCAGGAAGGTGTTTTATCACCCGTTCCGTAGAGCCTGATTGTAGATGAACTCCTCCATCTACTCACGAGTCACGGCCACCACGTTACAGGCTATTCGGACGATATATTGGTTATCGTGCGAGGTCAGCATCTAGATGCGGTCTTCGGAGTAATGCAGCAAGCACTAAGAACAGTAGATTCTTGGTGCAAGAAGACTGGACTATCAGTCAATCTAAGCAAGTCGGACGCAGTTGTATTCACCAGAAGGTATAAGTGGAGAACCACGAGTACACTGAAACTGGAAGAACGACAACTGAAAATCAAAAGACAAGCCAAATATCTAAGAGTTATCCTAGATAAGAAGCTGTCATGGAAGGAGCACCTGGAAAACAAGTGCAAGAAGCTAGTATCGACTCTCTAGCTTTATAGTAGAGCTATGCAGCGGTGGTCTGGTGGAGCAGGGTCGAACTTTCTACTATCAAGGCTCCACTGGAAAGGATCAAGGACTGATTCTAAGAGGCACCACGGGTGCCTCGAAGTCGACACCCACAATGGCTCTGGGGGCACTTACAGATTTGGAGCCCCTTCATTTCAGCATCAAGGCCGTGGCTGCCAAAGCGGCCTGGAGATTAAATATGGTACATGATAGCAGTATCTCGACAATAGTGTGGATACCAATCGATATTGCGAGGAGGCCGACACTGAGCATTCTCAGGGACAAAATGTCCACTCGTCGCTATCTCTTCGACAAGAAGTATCGTATTAGCCTATCCACAAGAGCGGAATAGCTTAACGGTGAGGCACACCTGCCCAGTGATGGAGACAACTGGTTCACAGATGGATCCAGGAACAGGGAAAACGCAGGAGCCGGTGTATATCGCAGAAGAAATAGAATGGGTTTCACAATTGTGATAGGGTCCTATTCCACAGTTCTATAATCTGAGAATATGGCCATACTCCAGTGCGCCTATAAGGCAGGGGAGTATGGCAATAAAAGGAACATTCGTATCTGCTCAGACAACAGGGCTGCTGTCATAGCCCTGATTAGAACAACTACCACGTCACTGCTAGTTTGGGAGTGCTTTGAGGCACTAAATAGGCTAGTGACAGACAACCGAGTCTCTCTGATTTGGATCCCTGGACTCAGTTGAATTAAGGGCAATGAGATATCGGACAGGCTAGCTAAACGAGCAGCAAAACAAAATTTTACTGAACTTGAGGCAGTTGTAAGCATTCCAGTAGGTTAGCTACTCAACATATTAACAGTTGGCTGGCCATGGAACATCAAAACGAGTGGAGTTCTGTCTCTGGCTGCAGACAGGCTACAACAATCCTAGGCTCAAAGCTAAACCACCACCGATCAAAGGAATTACTCAAGCTCGGGAGAAAGGAAGTCAAAGTCCTAACAGAAATGTTTATAGGACACGAAACCTCCGGTATCACAGACATAAGATAGGGCTTGAAGAAAGTCCACTCTGTCGACTGTGCGGAGAGGATATTGAGACGTCTACTCATATCCTCTGCCACTGCCCTGCGATTGCGAGAAATTGGGTAATACTCACAGGCATTATCTACATCAATGAGTCTGAAATGTCGGTCAACAGCTTAGCAGCGGTCCTCTCGCTTTGTAAAGTGCTACGGAGTCACGATTGAAGCTTACAAGTGGACGTAACGAGTTTACCCAGGCGTCAGGGGCTGTAACGGGCTCAACCCAGAACATTAATAAAAATAATAATGTCGACTTCTTGGTAGATTTTAAAACAAACATTGACTGCTTATAATATACATTACATTAAAAATCGCATCCCACCAGCGTGAACATAAATCCAGACAATGTCGTCAATCGTATTCCCAACGATTATGAATACCGGCTGAAGTGTGTCCCCTCTCTAAAAAACATTCTGCCTTTTAAACTCTACTTCATTATTAGGATCTATATGCGCCTACGAGTTACATAAAGTTTCATTAGTTTTATATTTCTAAAAATGAAAAAGTCTGAAAATTGTCTGAAATTTGTTTGCTTTAACTTGTTGCAAACCGTGCCACGGTTATAAAGTTGTGACGGATATTGCGCTACGACAAAATCAGTATGTACGAAGTGTAAAAAAATGTTGTTACATGTCTAGCTTACACTCTGAAGATACTCAAATATACTATAAAATTATGGTCTTACTGACTATGAAGAAAAATTATGGATAGCATTTGGTCCACGCTTGAGATTGGCCTTGGCGTACTTGTTTTCTCTAAAGTTCGTACAAATATTTCATGAGGATTCCGAAAATTAGGCTCGCTGCAGATCTGTCTAAGAGAATTGCGTAATAAGAGATATTGTGGTAGAAATGCGATAGATAATAAATCTATTGGAGGTTGAATTGAAGGCTTTGTGGTAATCAATGCAGGCCATCGACATACTGTTATTATAGAATTTCGCGTTTTTGCAAAAGTTCCTGTCGATTAACAGATTCTCCTCACGGCCTGATACACCTTTTTCCAGTTACATTGTTCGTGAATCTCTCTCAACACGGGTCCAGTTGTCCGAACAATCGTCTCGTTTAGGATAGCTTTAATGACCTTTGCAGCGTGTTCAGATAAGTAATTGGCCTGTAGTTCCTAATGCTAGACAACATACCTTTTTTCGTTAAAAGTATAGTGCGTATTAACACCAATCACTGCGGAATGAGCTTCTCCGAATTTAAATTTGACGTGAAGATCTAAACTAGATGTTGTATAGAAGTACATAAGCCTCTTATTCCCAAAATAAATATTAAAGACTTTTAAGAAGTCCGTTACTCAATTCCATATAATTTAAAGAATTTCGACTTAAAACTGACAATATTGCAAGATACTCTTCATTAAAATTGTAAGGACCGATACAATTATGTTCCCACCATGCCCCATGGCTTTGTGTACTCACTTCTTACCACTCATGAAGGAATAATAAGAAGACCAATTTGCTATGGGAATTTTCTCAAAATATTGCAGGAATAACGGCACTGTAAGTGTCAGGCATCTAGACCGAAGTCACTGGCATCTGGCTCGCAGTCACTAAAAAAGCACTGCGCATGTATTTTATCTCGCTCACAGAAAAGTGTTATGTTGATGACTATAGTATAATCTTACACGATTTGTCACTCGCACTTTTACGTGAGTCAGAAGATGACATCTGTAAATATTGTCGCATATGTGCTGTGTTTTTTAAATATCTATATTAGTCATTCACGTCACCGCCAACTCCCTGTAAGTAGCCCACGATCACAGTAAATTGAAATTCCCTCTTTTCGAGACAAACAAACAGAGCCAACAAAGTTTCCTTAATTTGTATAATACCTGCATATGCTCTATATATTACCAAAGTTTAATCATTTTTTAATTTCCGGTTTGTTGATCATTCATTGGGTAAGGGGGGGGGGGGCTTCCAAAATACAACGTAACCTATTTTCCGGTGATTTTTTGCCTCCTGCTCTATGTCCTCCATTATGTAGCACTGTGTTAGGACCCCCCCCCCCCCACCAAACAAACAACATGTTTTAGGGAAGGCCCGTTGTCCGTAATTCTGCATAAGCGTATACGTAAAATCAATACTTACATGCGGCAAATTTAGTTCCCATTGTTCTTTAATTTTCATTAAAATGATGTTGCAGGTTTCGGTGTATGAATGTAATCCAAGTTAAAACACCTGAAGATAAAAAAACATTATTTCAATTGAGTAAATTCTTATATATTTTGTATAGAACATTTCTGTTAAGCGGCTGAATAAACAAACAAAAAAATCAGCCCATCACTCCGGCGTATTATTATCGTAAGCAGCTATATTTGCTCGTGGTTTGAATATCCTCACGTCGCGCGGGATTGGATCCTCGCACTTGACCTCAGGATACATTTGATTCTCATACTTGGTGCTCAGACTAATTTACAGTCTAATTTATATGGGGAAGCTAATTTGAAAATATTACGAAACTGACGAAATCATCATTTTAAAGAAGTTGTAAGGAATATTGTAAGGAATGGAAGTCATGTAATCTTCTGGGTTAAAAATTTGGTTGAACATTTACTTTTATTTTGTTATTTATTTTATTTTTATTTTAAAATGTATCATTTTTACGTGAAAATTTGACTGTCTGTTAAAAATCTATCTTTTTTGGTAGAAGAGTACTCTCATTAGTTGAAACTTTATCCTTGTGTTTTAAAATTAATTTATGTGGTATAAAATTGAAATATTTTGTTGAAAACCAGTTTCATTCTTGGTTGAAAATTTATTTTCCTACTGAAAATTTAAGTATGCATTTAAAGATGCAGAGATATGAGGAGAACGTCAGGAACATAACATTGGGCTTTACGGAAATGAGGATAGTATTAAAATCGTCTTTGTAAATGATGCAGAAACCGCAAAAGTAGATCAACGTTAACGACAAATATGTATTTTGAAACAAAAAATTTAAATTTCTGACAAAACAAAAAGAATTTTCAACAAAATTAAAGAATTGTGGACCAACAAGTTGAATTTTTGTTTAATAAAGAAGAATTTTGAAACCCACAAGGTTAATTTACTACAAAAAAAGGGATTTTTTTAGAAAATTCAATAATTCTTAACCAAAAAATTATATTTCCAATTGAACAAGATAAATTTTTAAACAAAAAGATTAATTTATCACGAAAAAACATAAATTTTCTATCCTATTCAAGCTATTCAAGTTTAATTTTTTAAAAAGGAAATTGTTTTTAATTTTTAAGAAAGAAGTTTAACTTAAAACCTATTTGTTAAATTTATCACCACAAAAGATAAATTTTTAAGCAAAAAATTTTTTCTTCTACTGAAAAAGAGAATTTTTAAGAAAATACAAGAATTCTCAATCAAGACGTTGAATTTTCAACTAAAAAATTTTGTTTAACCAACAGATTACTTTACAACAAGAAAAAACAGGTATTTTTTATCAAATTTAAGAATTCTAATAAACAAGTGGAATTTTCAAGTACAAAAGAATTTTTAAGCAGAAAGAATAATTTGATAAGGCACTTGATAAGGTAGTTAATTTTTCTATAGAACTTACTTGAGAAACAGGGAAAATATTTATTAGATCCAGTCTCATGATAATATTTTACTTAAGTGCAGACAATAAATGACAACGCTGACTACTCCGAATAGAATCCTTCATTGCTGAGGAAGGAAAGGAGTCCGCTGTGGCAGATCCCGCGGTGCGTAAACACAGCGAAGGTTAAGCAATCCGAAACAGAGAACTTTAGAGCAAAATTAATTCAAGCAAAAGTGGATTATTTGGATTTTCTGAAAAAAAGGCTTCAGAGAAGAATGAGATGGAGAAGCAGATCTTGAAAACACGTTGCTCGAGCAGGAGTTAAGGATTCAGCTGTTGCGTAAACATGTTGAAAATCCCGACTGCCTTGAAGGAAAAACAGGGAATCCTCTTCTTCCTTCATGAAGTTGCCTAAAAATTCGTTATCTAATTGATTTTATATTTTATTTTTATTTTATGTGCTTAGATGCTTTATGTGCTTCAATGCGTTATTGTTGATAAGCAAACCAAAGAATGTTAAAATTTAAAATATAGCTTTTGCAGCTGCAAATTTAAAATAATGCTCAAAACTTGGAACATTATTTCAAAACAGAAATCTCATTCTATTGTTTAATTTCGTTTATGCGGATTTAAAAAAATTGATTTTACTGCACACTGCAAAGAAATACTAGACGAATAAAAAATGTGTCTAAGCCCATTTTTCGGCCTTAATTTTTATTCTAAATAATTACATTAATTAATTATTGTTATATTAATCATATAATAATACACCATTAAATTAATTACACTGGTGAGGAGCAATTATTTTGGTATCGAATGGCACATTTATACGCAATCGGATTTACGCTAGTTCAAAATATAAACTTCCTCTTATGCAGAACAGACATTATTGTTGATCATTTAGGCTTTGAAAATAGGCAATATTTAGAAGAGAGTCGTCGGGGGGCAGGTCCTCTGCAGCAAGACGGCCTCTATTATGCAACACCGCAGTTGTTACTGTCACAGGAAGCACATGACCAACTGTGAAGCTCATTCCCGTCACCAAACATTGCGCTTCCATACACCAAATGTACATTCGATTTTATTACGAGTTCTAATTTTAGATTCTTTAAATAACCTCTCGGCTTTAGTTACAGGGTCGTTTAATGGTGTTATAAAGTAATTTTTTAATTTGTACCCTCGAATCATGAACTGCTCCTGACCAGCATGCCACAATACTTGTAAATTTTATGGCACTATCACAGGTGGCTTGAACATTTATGAAGAATGCTATATGCTTTTCGATTTCTAAACACATCAGCATCGTCCCCTGAATAAACTCCATAACCAGCTATTATTGGGCGGTTAAGTTAAACAATGATTATCTTCCCTTAATCATGATTAAAAGAATGGTGGAAAGCAAAGTATTGATTAAATAAGGCTAATTAATGATTATTGGTTTAATCAGAGTTGGTGAAATCGTCCCTAACTATAAATTAACTACACGTTAACTACACTTTAACTACACTTTAACTACACTTTAACTATACTTTAACTATACTTTTACTATAACTTAACTATACTCTAACCATACTTTACCTACACTTTAACTATATTTTAACGTGAATTTTCATGTCTGATTTATCTATCCAACTATTGTGTGAAGAAACAAATCTACGCCATTTTACATAGACTTCGTTATCACGTTTCATGAGAACCTTCTTAATAGGATAAATATTAGGGTACTTGACCTTGAGGTGCTCTTCTTGATAGAAGACACCAGCAATTGGTTGATTGTCATAGTCCTTGAGCTTGTACGTAACTGGTTTGGTTGACATGACTTGGTCTACAGTGTATATTTCTGTGGACCAGTTTGCAGCGTATCCCTTTTCAAAAACGTCTTTCAGTTTGCTCACTCGAACTTTATCGTCAACTTTGAATTTTATTCGTTTTATGGGTATTTTCCTTTGTTTATAGAAACTTTGCATCAAGTCTTCCTCATCGTCAGCGGTGACATCCTTAGGTTTCATACCAATGTTTCGATGTTTCGTATCGTTATACTTGGAAGCATCAAATTCTTGAGTGTTCGATTAAATCGTTCAATGATTGATGCTTTAAGATAGTTATAAGTTGAATAAAATTTGATGTTATCTGAATGCATTACGGTCTCAAATTTTTAGTTTTAAGATGCTTTGCTCTTATCGGTATGCAATTTTTGGAGGATTTAACCTTGAACAAGTATAGATTTCATTGCGGTAGTTACATCATTTCATTTCAACCAAATCTGCCTGCCAGGTCTCATCAATACCACGCATTATCACACTGCGACGTGAATAATTCCTTCTTGCAAGTTTATTCAGCTCTGTGTCTACAGTCAGTTTCTTTGCGTCAATTTTCTAGTGCGCTCAGTCGCGCGTCCAATTGAACAATGAGTTCAGATTTGCGAAGCGATAACTCTTGTTCTGTATCGATTTGTAGATTCTTAATTTTATCGCTGATCCTTTCTTTAACAATTTGCATCATAATATGGCTATTATCAATTTCATTACGTATAGATGACGTAATTTGATATAGAGTTCGTATTTCACTTTGAAAAATAGGCTGAAAAGTCTCAAACTGACTGCGTCGTATTGTTCTTCAGCGTATGCAGCGGATGTCCGAACACCAATGCTCATTTTAATACTGATGGAGATAATCAATGATGGAGATAATTTCACTAATGTGACTAGGATTTCCAACTGTTTGAGACCCCATGAGCAGTTGAAGACGATCGACTAACTTATTAGGGTCATCTCACTGGATATAATCTGGCCTTGAATCTTGTCTTGCAATCATAACGTAAGATCGTGAATCCTTACTTCTGATTCATTGACTTTTTAATGACATGCCATTGTTTGATTGATTTTTTTAACGATTCGCCATTGGTTGATCGTCTTTTTGTCTTATTGGGAAAAAGTTCTGCGACAATATTCATGTCGTTGAAACTTTTTTCTGCACGCATAGATTTAGAGGAACTACAATTTTTCTTATATTCATTGGTCGCAATAAGAATTTCTTTACAATTACTGAAATCTTTAGGATTCACATAAGCTTCTTCAGGCTTTTGTTTACAAAAAAGTTCTAACAATCTACTGCTTATCAGATAGCGTTTCTCATCAATCAGTCTTAATCGTAGGATTAAAAAAATTAGAATTATAGATGTCGATGGGGTTTACCTAGGCAAAATATAATTAATTCTAATACCTTCAGTTGCTTTTAATAAAGAAATTATAATGATTAAAAAATAATAAGAATTGATTTAATGTGACTCACGGAAAAAAATTAATATAACTAATTTATTCAGTCTTAGCCGTAGAATAAAAATTATTTAAACTATCGAAATCTATTTGGTTACAATACTCAAAAAATAATTAATTCTGATTCCTTCAATTGTTTTCTGTAAAGCAATTAAAATGATTCGAAAATGATAAGAATTTATTCAATGTAATTCGTGGCAAAGAATTAAATATAACCAATTTCTTCAGTCTTAATCTAGAATTAATATGATTTGAAACTTCAGAAGTTAATTAGGTTCATTTGCGCAAAATATAATTATTTGCAATTCCTTCAATTGTTTTCAATTAAGCAATTAAAATGATTGGACAGAGAACGATACAAAAACATCATCCTACATAACGTTGAAGACATTCCAAGGAACAACGAGAATCTTTTTGAGACTGTTAAAAAAATCTTTACGGAAGCAAACATAAAAATAGACGATGCAAATTTCCAGAAAATTATAAGACTTGGAAGAATCGAAGGTTCTAGGCCAATCCTCATAACATTTTTCAACCCATGATGTAAGGATAACATCTTTAAGAACGCTTATAAACTGCGTTCCCTTAATATCTCTGTATCAAATGATTATTCTCGCGAACAAAAAGAAATTCGTAAATATCTTAGGGAGTGTCAACATAAGCTAGAACAACAAGGGAAAAACTCATCTATCAGAGGAACAAGAATTCGAATAGATGATACATATTATGATCTGACATCCATCCGAAAACTACTTAAGGATAAACAATTAACTGAAATAACAATTTTAAAAATAGGAAAGGATTGCTACCAATCAGATGGTGAAGATTTGATTATATCGATAAGCTCAACTGCCAGTCGTAAGAGAGGTCGTCCACTAAAGGCACCAATAATTAAGAAACCCAAACACTCACAAACAGGCGGCACAATAGATTGTTTTTTACAAAAGGACCCAGAAGAAGAAAATACGACTTTAAACTCAAGAACATAAAAGGATCAGAGTCGCCGATATCCCCCCGAATCATATTTTGGAATGTCAGGGGATTTAGAAATTTGGGAGATATCTACAACCACACGAAGCTCACACGGGCTCACGAAGCCCCCTTGCATCATTTCACCTCGTCGAGACTTCAACTGTCAAATTGAGTATAGTGTAGCTACAAGAGACTCAACAAAAGGAAGAGCGAAGGGAGGTCTCGCTATCATCAATAATGTAAATAAATACAATATGGAAACAATTTGTGTATCTGAGGATTCTATTTTTGTACAAATCAAAGGTAATGCTTGTAATGTAATAGTTGGCTCGATTTACTTTAGTCCAAAGTCAGATATTGTTAAATCTTTAAATGATCTAGGAGAAAAACTCTTTGACATTTCTTTGAGATTTCCTGATTATGCTATAATTGTTGGAGGTGACCATAATGGGTGGGTGGGTCAATTGAATCAATTAGAGGAAGGTTTCTTAGGCGAAAATGTTAACTTATCTGACGCAAGAGTGAGTCTGAATTTAGAACAAAATAAGAGAGGTCAAAGGGTGCTTGATTTCTTTAAAGAAAATGGTTTTTATATTCTCAATGGAAGATCTAAAGGTGACTGCCCTGCTCAATACACTTTCGTAAATAAAGAAAGTTCATCTATCATAGATTTAGCTTGGTCTAATTCTTTGGGCAACCAATTACTTCAAGATTTTAATGTTTTACCAGTACCGTCTCTTTCCGATCTCTTCCCAATAGTAATAAAATTATTAACTCGAAATAACTTTGATTGTAAAACCGAAAATTCTAATTATAAGTGGGATGAAGTAAAAAACAAAGATTACAGAGAGAAAATTAAATTTCCCTCTAATATTGACTCGGCCAAGTTAACGGTAGATGAGCTTTCAGACAATTTGATGTTATCTATTAGAGAGACAGCAAAAAAGTTAAATCTGATTATAACTCCGAATAAAAAGTTATGTTACTCAAAACCATGGTTTGACACAGAATGTAAAATAAGTAAAGAAGATTTCAAATGTTGATTGAAAAAATGCAAACAGGAGAATTTTAACCCGCAAAGATCATGGGAAATTGCTGCATTCTAAGAGGGAGGCCTATAAGAAGGCTCTTTTGGACTCCTTAGCAATTGCAAAGGACTCCAAACAGTTTTGTAAAATAATTATTATTAATTTATAGA
This sequence comes from Druon quercuslanigerum, assembly GCA_010014905.2. Classification (NCBI taxonomy): domain Eukaryota; kingdom Metazoa; phylum Arthropoda; class Insecta; order Hymenoptera; family Cynipidae; genus Druon; species Druon quercuslanigerum. The sequence continues at coordinate 995 of JAAAKG020055090.1, read as the reverse complement.
TTTAGATACGTGGGAGAAACATATGATTAATTCTAATAGAAATCCTTATCTCAATTGTCCAATTACTTTAGAGGAAACTCTTCTAAGTTTAAAGAAATGTAGATATGGTAAGGCTCCTGGTCCAGATGGAATTGGATATGAATTCTTTAAAAACCTGCCTGGTAATCTGATTTTTATTCAAATTCTGTATTTAATAAGATTCTTGAGGAAGAAAAGGTCCCCAAATCGTGGGCACAAACTCATGTTAAAATGCTATTTAAGAAAGGGGAAGTATCTGATCCTTCAAACTACAGACCTATCGCATTAATTAATTGCATCGCAAAAATATTCACGCAGATACTTTCTAAAAGACTAATTGACTGGGCTGAAGATATGAAACTTATTCCAGAATGGCAGGCGGGTTTTAGATGAAAGAGAGGCTGTATGGACCATATTTTTACCCTAAACTCGATAATTCAAAATAAACTTGCACCTCTCAAAGGTAAATTATTTTTACTCTTTGTAGATTTTAAAGGAGCTTTTCCCTCTTTAAACCACAGGCTGTTATGGAACAAAATATTATCGAAAGGGTGTGGTTCAAAATTTACTAGACTAATATTAGACTTTTATTCCAAGGCTAGCATTTCAGTGAAGTATAAATCAGGCATATCCGAAGCAGTATATATCACGAAGGGAGTTTTGCAGGGGGAGGTCTTAAGTCCAACTTTTTTTACTATATTTATGGCCGATCTAGAGGAATTCCTAAAGTCTAAGGGTATTAGAGGGGTATTGATAGATCATTTGACCGAAATTTTACTCTTGGCTTACGCTGATGACCTGGCTCTTCTTGCTGACTCCCTCGTAGAAATGCAGAGAATTCTCACATGTTTATTTACATATTGTCAGCTGAATGACTTAAAAGTAAATATAGAGAAAACCAAGATTATAATATTTAAGAAAGGAGGGCATGGACATAACAAAAATTACCCACCATTTATGTATGGAAAATCCAGAAT
>JAAAKG020055079.1:0-18162 GCA_010014905.2 Druon quercuslanigerum | reverse complement strand
ATCCCGCTCCATAAGAGCCCATGTAAAAGATTCGAACTTTGAGCTCGAATATCTCGAAATTTTCCACGGCTAGACGGATAAATAATGATACCATTGGATTCAGCGCATTTCCATCTATTAAAATCACTATAGTCTACCGCAAAACTATTCAACATCCCTCCTCGCTGGAGGCTCCTTAAGCCAAATTTGTCTTTATTGAGTTCAGCGACGATTGACCTATCTCTTTCTCTCATCCCTTGTCTCTTTAACTGGACGAATTATTTTTGGCAACATTATTACACGAAGATTGGCGAAGGTCATCGAAGTGACACGAATGACACAGAGCCGGCGAGCCCTGCCGGTTGCCGTCAACCGGTTCTAAACACGCGATTCCAATGCGCCATCGAAATTAGGAGGTTAGAAGTGTTTCTGTTTCTATTTAGTCGTGCCAGTGTTAAAGATTGGTAGTAATGTTTATGATAAGTGATGTCATATTTTATTTGCTTACTGCTCATTTATCCTAACTTGTGATAGGAAAGTTTAGGAAATAGTTATCGTTTTCATTGTTGGACCGGGATTTTTCGTGAAGAAATATCACTCCGCTTCAATCAGCGAATTTTTTACATATTACCTTCTATTTCTTTGGAAAGAAATATAATTTGGACGAAGAAGAAAGGAATTTAAATGAATACCTGTTCCAAATCAGAATTCGCCACAAATTTTAGAGTATAAGCTGCATTTCAAAAATGAAATTTTTCTGAATTGTAATTTGTTTAAAAATGCATTTATTGGAGAGTATTGAATTTTTTATCTGATTGTTTCTATATATACATAGTATATCAGTGAAAATAATGATCATTTTTGTTTTAGGGCAGAGTTTCGTCTAAGAAATATAATTTCACTTGGAACAGGGAACAATACACATTAAAAGGGAATTTTTTTAAAGACTTAAAACTGTGGCTTAGAAGAAAAAGAGTTTAAAAAATCTCTGCTTCAAGTTCAAATTTGACAAAATTTAATATTTCCTTCTTCGAAATTTTAGAAAAAGAAAGTGCTTCAAGTCGTGTTTAGAGTAGAAGTAGTATTTTGAAAAGGAAATATTTATGAATTTTAATATGTTTGGTTTGCATTTTCCGCTATGAAATTACCTTTTTTTCTTGAAAAATCGTCTAGATAGGTAATTTTGTTTGAAGACTCATCATTTTAATTGAAAATTTATCTCTTCCAAAAATATAACTACTTTGTGGGAAATCAATTTTTGAACTAAAAATTTAATTATTCTCGTAAAAACATTTAACTAATTTTTCTGAAAATGAGTTTTTTGGACAAGAATTAGATTTTTAACGTAAAATTCAACTATTCTATATTTGGATTTTTCATGTAAAATTCTCTTTTTGAAACTTGTTTGAAAGTTAAACTTTTTGGTTAAAAGTTATTTCTTTTGGTCGAAGAGTCATAATTTAAAATAAAAATTAATTTCTTTGGTTGAAAATTTCTTTTTTGACTAAACATTTATTTATTTAATTTTTGGTAGAAAAATGATCTTCTTTAGTTGAAAATTGATCTTTTTTAGTAAAAATGAATATTCTGTTTAGAAATTTATCTAGTTGGTCAAAAGTTCAGTTATTCTAGTTTAAAATTTTTAGTTTTAGTTAAAAAATTTTCTTCTTGTTCTAAAATTCTCTATTTTGAAGATAAAGATTTTAAATTTCACTAAAAAATTCATCACTTTGCTTAAAAACTTATCTCTTTTCTTGAAAGTAATATGTTTGGGAATTTTTTTTTGTAAAAAGTAAACGAATGAAAAGTTGTGATTGAAAATCCATTTGTTTGGTTGACAATTATTTTTTTTAACTGAAAATTTAATTTTTTAAGTTTTGGTGGACAATTTATCTTTTTTAGTAAATATTAATTTTTAGTTATTGGAAATGCAACTGTTGTAGTTGAAGATTCATTGTTTTAGTTCAAAACTGATCTTTTTTATTTAAAATTTAACTATTCCAGTTAAAGATTTGTTATTATAGTAACTGTTCCATTTTATATTATAAGCTGTAATTTTTAAGTGGGATATGTAAATATTTGTTTCAAAATTCATTTATTGTTCAATATTTTGCTCCGTCGTGTTGAACGATGTTTAGAATAGATGTCGTGAATTATAATAATTGTTTTTTCTTTGGCGGCAAATATGAATATTTTATTTTTATTTGACCGGAAAAATTAAAAAACTTGACCCGGAAAAACCGAAAAAGGACGTGGAATTTGTAATAATCCGCCGAATCCTCACCGCCCAGTTATACTTTGCATTTTGGAAATTGATGCATTTTATTTGCAAATTCTTCTCTGAAACCTTGAAGACAAATTTTTAATTTTTTAATTAACAAATTGTGTATTATATTTGTATTTTTAATTAAGAATCTGATTGTTTAAGTTTCTTTTTTCAGGTAAATATTAAAAGAACCGTGATATCTAAAGAATTGAAAGCCTCTTTTGGTATTTTTATCGCGACTGACTGATTGAATATGATTTAGTTGAGTGATTTAGAAGAAAGGAGTTTAACAAATCTCTGTTCCAGGTCAAAATTCGTTACAATTAAGAATTTCCTTTTTCCAAATTTTAGAAAAAGAAAGTGTTTTACGTAGATTTAGTGTAGGTAATGGAAAATTCACCACCTTCTTAAAAATATAGCTACTTTGTTGAAAATAATTTTTTCAACTAAAAATTTACCTATTCCACAGAAAATTTAACTTTTTTTCTGAAAATGAAATTTTTGGGTTAAGAATTAAATTTTTAACGGAAAATTCAACTGTTCTATTTTTGGTTACAATTTTAACTTTTTGTGATAAAAATTAAAAATTTGTATTTAAAAATTATATTATTTTTTTAAATATATGTAATTTGTGGAAAATTCGTCTTTTTGTAGAAAATTTATTTAATTGGTTAAACATCTATTTTTTTCGTACGTATAAAATTCAACTATTTCATTTTAAGATTCAGAATTTTCGTTGAAAATTTTTAACAGTTTGGTAGAATGTTATCGTTTTTAACAGTTAATTTAACGGTTCTAGTTTAAAAAATAAACTCTTTTGTTGAAAATTAATTTTTTAATGAAAAATTAATTTTTTCATTGAACATTCATAATTTCATTATAAAATCATTTCTTTGGTTAAAAAATGAGCTATTTGATTGAAAACTTGTTTTTTTTTTAACAAAAAGGAATTTTTTACGGAAAATTTAACTTTTTTTATTAAAATCTGTTTCTTTTTTGTTTACAATAATTTTTTTAAACGGAAAATGTGACCATTATTCCAGTTTATTGTTCCATAATTTTAGTTGAAAATTTATTCTTCTGGTTAACCATTCACTTTATGACTGAAATTTCAATTCTTCAATTTTTTAATGAAAAATTATCTTTTGCATTGATTTTGATTGCATTGATTTTCATAAAATAAAACTTAATGCTTTAAGTTTCGCTTGAAAATTTATCTTTTCTAGTAATTTTTTTTAATTAAAATTATTTCGGTTGAAGATTGACTGTTCTAGTTGAAAAATCATTTTTCTGTTTAAAATTCAACTTTTCCATTATCTGCTTAAAATCTTTTTTTCAAAATTCAACTGTTTGGTAGAAAATTTGTCAACTTTGCTTAAAAATTCAACTATACTGCTCAAATTCATGTATTTTTTTGTAAAAAAATAATATTTTTATTTGAAAATATTACTTTTTAAAACTTCTGCTATTTGGTTAAAAATGCAAGTGCTTGAATTAATTATTCATAGTTTAAATTTAAAATTTATCTGCTTGGTTTTAAATTCCATTATTTCAGTTGAACATTCATAATTTTATTTGAAAATTCATTTATTTTGCAAATTTTGGCTTATTTATGCTAAAGAATGTTTAGATTAAACAAATGTGTTAAGTGATAATTGCAGTTCGTCTTATAATTTTCTCTTTAACTAAAGCCAATATTTTTACATTCTCATCATTTATGATTGAGAAAGTATTAGAATTGTCCAAAATTTGACACCACAGTTTTTCAACGGATCTATGCATTTTGAAGACCCCTGAATCCGAAAAACAAGTTTTTAAGATGGCATCTATATGTCTGTCTGTCCGTCCGTCTGTAAACACGATACCTCTTGAGAAAAAGAACAAATCAAATTGATCTTTTGCACACTTCTTTCAGGTCCTAAAAGAAAGAACGAGTTCGTTAACCAGCCATTTTAGATACAAATTCAAAAAGAGTATTTTCGAAATTTTTATCCCTATTTTTTTATATTTAAAATTTTTATGTACGGCTACTCATGGTAGTCAGCAAACCAAACAATTTATCTAAATTACTTTTTTCGATAAAAAGAAAATTCTCAAAGTTATAGCATTTTCAAAATATTATAAATCAATAGAAAGTCAACATTTTAAGCCAAAAAACGCACGATATGAAAAAAATCAAGAGAAGAAAAACATTGCTTTTCGAAAGCCCTACTAGATTAACATAGAAAATTTTTGGATTTTCTTGGAAAATCAAAAATTCAAATTTTGATTGCACAAAAAATATTAAAAACTCAAAAATTCCATTTTATGTTTAAAAAATGCAGGATACGAATAAAGATGATTTAACAAAAATTGTGATACCGAATGAGGTAGAAAATTCAGATAATGAAGACACATATAAATACTGCGATATAAAAGAGATCTTTTTGATCAAGTTTTATTCAAGCATTCCAAATGCAAAGAATAAATATCCGAGTGCGAAGCGCGAGATGTAACAGACGCGCTTCCCAGGCGCGTTCAAACTTGCGAGCGTAGCGAGCCGCGCGAGCAAAGAATGTGCCTGCGAATGTGAATGTGCCGCGATAAGAATGTTCCCGCGAAGCGGACAGCATTTTTTCAAACTCAGGCTGTGACAAAAATCAGAATAGAGTTGTTTCACAATTTTAGATAAAATAATTTTTCAGTACATAATTTTAATCTAAACTCAAAGTGCGTCCTGATTTTTTTTCTGTTGAGTCGTTCATCAGAAAAAATATTAAAAATGAAAAGCGGGAAAACACTTATCCAAGTTGGTGTCACATTACTCACAGGTTCTCATAATTATCAATGCTACGATGTGGTTTTAATGGAAACTAACGGAACTCATATCTAATCAAATCTAATCAAATTCCTAATCAAAAGATCCACAATTTTTAAGACCTAAAAATTAAAAGTACATGGGCTACTCTTGATTTTGTAATATAAAACAATGAGTTTTTAATTTGGAATATACCTCATTTAATATCATTTAATTTTTAATCTCCCAAGTTTTTCTTTACTCAATTCTGTGGGTTTGAATTCAAATTGAAATATTTGTTTCCTTATTTTTTTAATATTGAAGACGTTAAGTTTAAACATCCTTTAATTTTTTTAACTTTTAATGTTTAAAAATCCCAAAAGTAAGTTATCAAGCATTTATTTTGAAAATAGTTAAATTTCGACAATATTTTATTTTTAAGGTAGTGGTGGTATAAGTCAGATCTCTCGAAAAAATAGTGTTTCTATTTCCTATTTTATTTTAATCATGTTTTTTGCAATTTCATTTTTGTAATAATCCCTTTTTTAATAATTGGTGGCTTTTTTTTCTGGCAAAATATTCTCTACAACTCTACTCGTTTTCTCTACTCATTTTGAAAGATAAAAACAGATTTTTAGGGAATATTTTGTCCAAAAAAAACCCGGACATTGAGCATTTCAAATGTATCCATCTAAGCTGGAACTATTTTAAACCGGACTATTTTTTTAACTTGAAACTTTTAAATATCTCAAAAAATGGGCACTGAATGGCAAAATGTTATTAATCAAAATTTAATTACTCTGAGGAGCATATACACTGATGTTCTAGTGGAAGCTTCTAATGTGTCCCCTAAGGGTTTACATTTTTCTTGCACCCTCTTCCTATTCCTTAACACACCTTCCACACACTTACTTGGTGGTGGGAGGGGGACCAACAGTTTAAGGTGGGTTCCGAACCACCAAGAGCTCTCTAGAGATACCGGTCCCACGACCTTCCGGAGATGAACAACTCTCTTGCTAGGCTAGTGTTCACCGCATGGGCCACCGAGGCTCTTCCAGAGAGAGTGCGAGGCGGGAATCGCACCCGCAAGCCGACAGAGTGGGTCCAAAGCCTGTGCTTTAGCCCCCACGACCATCGTCCCACTCATATACACTGATGTTAAAATCGGTTCCTTCACGCCGCCCCTGAGGGTGGGGGTGGGGGCAAGTTCGAAATCTTAAATGGAAGCCCCTATTGTTTATTGCATATTCAGATTCCTTGGATAAAAATGCGTATAATTTGTCAGAAACATTTTTCTCGTTTCGCGATAGATGGCGCTGTAATAGGCGCTGCAATACATTAACAATAAAAAATAAACCATTTTCATTGTGACATGACTGACCACGGAAAAAAAGAATTTTTCAAATCGCTACAGAATCTTTGAACGAGTACAATAAAAACTCGTACATAAAAAATACATCGCGACGAACATAGGTAGAACCTCCTTCTTTTTGAAGTCGGTTAAAAATGAGGACAATAGAGCTTCGGATCTCTTTGGTAATTATTATTTTGAAAAACATGCCAAAGCGTATGTCCGTTCTTGAGAAGTAATTCCTAAGTAATACGTTTATACATTTACAGTGTTTCCTGAATATTCCTACATTGTAGCTCTGGCGTTATTGTAGACTGAGGTCAGCCGAGGCTATCGAAACATTACGAAAGTGTTTACTTTTTTCTTTTCTTAAATACAGTAAATTAGAAAAAATAAATTTAAGACAAAACTCATTTCATTTAGATCAAAAATTATTCCGAACACTACTTTACAATGGAGTAGCTATCAGTACGAGAAAAAATTGAAATGGTTCTGGTGTATGGCGAAAATGGAAAAAATCTTGATAATGCTGTCAATCTCTACGCTCAGCGTATTCCAAATAAAATTCTGTCATGTGCTTCATTTTATCGTACTATTACCAAATTTACTACCGATGGAAGTGTTCAACCTAAGAGAATGACCCGTCGAATAACAGTCACTGGAGAAAATAATGAAATTGCTATATTAGCTGCAGTGGCCAATAATCCTCAAGTTAGTACACGAGAAATTGCTCGTCATTCCGGAATGTCTCAGAGTAGTGTTTGAAAAATTTTGAAACGTAATAAATTTCATCCGTATCATGTCTCTTTACATCAAGAGCTTCATGGCGTTGATTTCCAAAATCAGGTATCTATTTGTCTGTCGGCACGTGAACAAATACAACAAAATCCCGACTTTTTTGTGATGTATCATTCTCTGACGAGTTTTTCATAAAGTGCCTATTTTTCGAGATATATGATAGTTTCAAGTTAAAAAAATCAACATGCTTTATTTGTAATTTGTCGAGTTTTTTTGCCGTACATGAAACAGTTTTAAGATTTTAAAGTGTTTAACTTGAAGTTTCTAATGGGCGAGCGTGAAACTAGTAAGAAATGAAAAAATATAAGTAAACAAAATAAAAAATATAAAACAAAAAAGTATACCTGTATTGTGTTAAAATGAATTATTTTAGGACAGTTTAAAAGTTATAATTCTTTTTTGAGATTTTCCCATGTATTTTTCATCGTTTGAATCAAAATTTTACTTTTCTATTTTCCACTCTATTTTCGTCAAATTAAATTAAATGTACAATTTCTATAAAAAAATGGTAAACATATTTTTTTTTAGGTATTTAGAAACCACATAATTACTTTTTGAAATTTTCCCCCGTATTTCGAATTTTTTTGCGTAGGAGTCTGACCTTTCTGTTTTTCCACACTATTTTCGATAAATGAAACCAAAATGGCAAGATCTATTAAAAATGGTTAAAATACATTTTTTAGCACGTTTTAAAAGTTAAAATTCCTTTTTGTGATATGTCCACGCTTAAAATTTTCCTAAATTTCTTAAATCTAATTATTTTTTTTTTTTAAACAATTTTCTGGTAATAAACACCAAATTAACCTCAATTTTTCTAAAAATTATAAATATTTAATATTCCATGTCCAACGCGAGCGTAAATTCAAATTAAAAAAAATTATTGTTTCTTAAACAAAAAACTATAATCAAAGATTGTTTATATATTTTAAAAATTGGAAACAGAGTCAGTTAATCTTTTTCTTGCCTTGGTAGAATAAAAATCAGCCTAAAACCTTATTTATTTTTGTTTCATTATTTAATTGAAATCTCTTATAAATTGGAAACTTGACATACAACTTTGGCGACCGTCTATTTAATGACGTTGTGTTTTATTTTGCTTTTGGCAGGTTAAATAATTGTTTTGAGGCCTTTACTCCGGTCTTTTCTTATAGGATCTTTATTTTCTCATTAACAACGTTTCGATCCTGGATTGGGACCCTCTTCAGGCTTTGGATTATTCTCCGTTTTCTACTTCTTTTCCCAGACGCCAATCTCCATTTTATTTTTATTTTTAGAACCTTCCTCTATCCTCCCTCTTCAAATAAATTTGGGTTTTGTGTGCTTTGTACATTTTCTGGGTTTTTAGAGACTTTGGATTCTTAATTGAGCCTTCATTGGCCGGATATTGACTAACGCTTTCTCATGTCTTGCTTCCATTGGCCGAATATTTACTAAGTCTTCTTCGCGTCTTGCGAATCCAATGAATTTTTTATCATTTAAAATTATTTATTTTAATTTTAAGTTGTGCTTAATTTATGAGTCGAAAGAAATAAACAATTTAAAGCATGAAAACAAATAAATTAAATTAAATTAAGATTCAAAAAAGTTCAATGAATTTAAACAATTCAAAAGCTTTTCAAATAATTAGAAAAATTCAAAAGAATGAAATTGGATTCCAAAGCATTCAATAGAATTCGAAATAATTCTAAAGAATTCCGTAAATTTAAAAGGATTTAAAATCGTTTTTGTTTAGGAATTTGAAATTTCTGATAGTTTAAAAATAAACTATTTGTTCAAAAAATCATCTTACTTGTTTCAAAATTAATTTAATTATTTCATTAATAACTCATCTGTTAGTAGAAAATTAGTAGTTTCTAGTTAAAAGTTTACTTTGTTTTATGTTGAAAACGCAAAATACTGCAACTTGAAATCTTCAATGTGTCACCTTCAATTCAACACAGTACCCAAACATTTTATCAACAAAAAATCGAAGAAAAAAATTTGACTTAAAAGATTGGGAGTATGTTCTAATTTGTGAAAGTGAATTGTGCAAATTAAAATGCTATGCTTAAAATAGACATTTAATAAGAGTAATAAAATTACAAAAAACGTTAAACCTAATGGATTAAAAAAATCGTGTGTTGTTTTAAGTATTTAAGGATAGAATAAGTCTAAATATTCATAACTTTTTCTGTACTCAATCTGAAAGTCTTTCGACGATAAGTAAAGTATAACACACGTGCGCTCTACAAATTATTATTTGACTTTTGTTGAAAACATTATTTTAGGTGATATATACTTATTACCTTATTATTTTTAAAAATAAGTACGTTTTCTCATGAAAGTATTCGGCTCAACCGAATTCTTCGTTTTCGTAGATGAGAACTCAGGTATGGAAGTTTTGAAGAAATTTTAAACTTAATAAAGAAATTTAGCTTAGCTATATCTTCAAAGTATATAAAAATAAATATTTCAATATTATTCGGATTCACTAATCTTAGTACAACTGAGAGTAATTAAACGTACCTTTAAGTTTTCAAAGCGTTCTTCAAGAAATTCGTAACGATATTTAACTTTCGTTGAACGTGCAGGCATTTTTATACTTTCGTGCATAATCTAGAAAGCACCTTAATCATGATGAGTCATTACAGCTGTTTTTTTCATATCTGCTGTAAATATTTTTTTAGAAAGGCAATAACACCAGTCATGGCTGACAATTTTTTACGACCGCTCCCCTGACTTGCAAGTTCTGAAAAAGCTAAGAATTTAGGCTCATTTTGCGGATACATATAGTTCACGTACAATTGTATTGATAGAAGAAATCTTTAGATCAGTGTAACTATAACCGCCTTGTTTTTTATTAAGAATATCGCATGTGCATTTAAAAGAATGATTGTAAATAAATGTAAATCTTGCAAAGATATCTCTTTTTTGAATTTCAGCTCTACTCAGACAAAAAAGTTTTATCGCTAATCATGTGAGGGCCTAAAAATAAAAATAAATTCTCGAAATCCAGGAATATGATTATTAGTCCTTGGTTCACAAAAAAATATCCGTATATTTTTTACCAAAAAGTTAAATATACATATTATAAAAATGGTATAAATTTAAGCAGATGGTGTTTTGGAAGTACATCTTGTCTAATTTTTTAGGAATCGTCTGGAACCAGTTTATCATGTTTTGTTCGCTTACTCCTGGACTCAGCATTCAGGCAAATATTCATAACACGGACTGCAAAAATGACCACAGTCCGTTTTTTGCATGTTATGTTCTCAGTTCAACATGACCTGATTAGGAATTGTGTGTTTATTTGAATTACTGGCACTTTTAGAAAAAAATATTACGCCTAATTTGCATAAATTATTCTTTTATTTTTTTGGAACGAGATTCATGTCTTATTTAAAAATATTTCAATACATTTATTGTTTTTTTATTAAGAATTAATCCATTCTATAATACCACCTCATAACACTTTGATTCCTAAATTTTTTTATGAGAAAAGAAATTTCTATCAAAAAACCTAAACATCTACCGTGCAAACACTTAGCAGACTACAGGCTATCAGGCTAAAGTGGGCCAAAAAACGCTTATCTATCTGCTAGCTAAAACAAACCCCCCCCCCCCCCCAACGTTTCCATTTCCACATAAAGAAAATCCGGGGTTTTCTTCGAAATTCGAATATTAATACGTGCCACCGGCCACTTTAAAATCCCATTTAATTAACATGGGGAAATTTTGTATTTTCGAAAAATTGAATTCATGTCTCAGGATTTAATCGAAATGTGTCAAGTCATTTAGGCATTTAATAGGAGTATCTACGAAATGAAACCATAATAATAACTTTAATTTCCAGCCCACATCCACCCTCCCCGCAGCGCCACAAATATGACCTAAAAATAAAAAAACTGCATTTTTACGCATTATTGTTACTTTTGATCAATTTTCGTTAACTTTTTAATACTTACCATGACCTTTTAAACAATTTTCAATTATTTAAATAATTGTAAATTATGTAAACAACAATTTGTTGCCAAAAAATGTAAAAAAATAATGATATTTTTTAATTGAAATGTAATAATTATTTGTCATTGTTTGGAGTAGTGAATTTTTCTAAAAAAAGTTATGTAATCATGTAAATAATTATTGACGGTCTATTTTAAAAATTTCTATAAAATTGAGCACAAGAAGTCAACTTTCCTTTTAAATTATTATCCTATGCTACGTTTTGTTGAATAATTACATAATTTTTATATATTTTTTCTAAAGTTTAATAGATTTCTATTGTTTTAAAGAATCCTTATTTGCTCAAGCAGCTTTTGTTATAGCTAAAAAAATATAATGTACAAATAATACATTTACCACTTTTTAATTGTTTAAACAAGTACAATTTGTTTAAATAATTGGTTTTCCAAAAATACTTTTAAAATCGTAATTATTGTATGTATTTTTTATTTCATTTTTTTAGTTATCTAAAAATAGCTGCTTTTGCAAATAAAAATTGTTTAAACGATTAGAAGAAATGTAACAAAATTATGTAATTATTCAACAAAAAGTAGCATAGGATACCAATTTCAAAAAATGGACATCTCTGGCTCAATTTTTAGAAATTTTGAAAATAAACATTAATTATTTATTTAAATAATCACACAATGTTTTTAGAAAAATTTACTACTGCAAGCAATAACGAAATATTGCATTTCAATCAGAAAATACGATTATTTTTTACATTTTTGGGGAATAAATAAGTGTTTAAATAATTCAAACATTTGTTTCAACAATTGAAAATTGTTTTAAAAGACCAGGTAAATGTTCCAATTGTCCATTATTATTTATTCGTATGATGAAAATTGCTAAAAATAACAATAATAGGTAAAAATGTAGTTTTTTAATTTTTTGTTCATATTCGGGACGCTACGGTGAGGGTGCGGGTGAGTTGGAAATAAAAGTTATTATTATTGTTTTATTTCGTAGACACTTCTCTTTAATCCTTAAGAAACTTGGCACATTTCGATGAAACCCAGGAACAAAAGTTCAATTTTTCGAAAATTCAAAATTTCCCGATGTTAATTAAATAGGATTTTGTAGTTTCCGGTGGACACGTGATAATATTCAAATTTCGAAAGAATAAAAATTACGGACTTTCTAGTTTCAGGCTTATTGGTGCTAATAATATACGAAATTTTATTTTTGAAGCGTGAATTTTCTATGGTAAATAAATAAAGCAGCTTGTAAACTTTTTTGTTTTTTTAAATTGCCGCATTTTACTAAATTTTTAATCAAAAAATACAAAGCGGCTTGGGAATGTTCAAATGATTCAGATACAAGCTAATAATTGAGCTTGATAATTAAATAGGCTTCTTAGCAAAATACATGTTTCTTACTAACTGGCAGCTTAATAAATATTAAGTAATGCGCGCTATAAAAATGCGTCTGAAAAAATTATTATTTTCCAAATTTTTATATTGAATAATTTTTATATTGAATAATTTTTATATTCGTTCGGGAGTCATAGAATAATGTACCAAAAAATTCTTTGTTAAACTGCACTTTAGGAAAGTTTCACCTCATCCTAAAAATAACAAGAGGTTTTTTGATACATTTGAAGACTTTTTGCTGATGAACATTAACTACAAGCAAAACTGATATTCCTAGAGAACAAGAAAATTTGAATTCAGTAAATTTTTAAAATATCTCATAGATGTGGATGATGTAGAAAATATTTATTTATGCAGCTCAGCTTAAAAAGATATTTTGAACATCTGAGTGTTATCTACTTTATCTAAAATACATTTAAATAAACGAAAATTCTACGGATTCAAAAACTAAAAGAAAAATTGTTTAACAAAAATTAATTTTTATTGTCTGATAAATATTTCATTTTGCAGTTATAATTTTTAAATATATAGTCTACCACAGCTTAGGCAATATCTTTAACATGCATGCATTATATTCTAAGTTTTTTCTGACATACTTGATGATTTTTTGCTGTAGAAAATTGTCTACCAAAAAATTTGGTATGACAGAGAATGAAAAATTTTAATTTATCAAATTTTTTAATTTTATTAGAGACGGTTATCATTAAAAAAAATATATAAATATATATATATATATATATATATCAAAATTCATAATAAAAGGCGAATTTAACTCATCAGAAAATCTCGAAAATTATGACTAAAAATTAATAAAATTTACTAAATCAAGTCACAGATATAACTCTTTCAAATATTTATTTTGTCGAAGAATAACTATGACAACAAATCAAGGCACTCGACAAATCTTATATTTTTAGGTTCGAAAAAATTTCCATTCAAGGCTAAACGTTCATTATGATTACTGAGCAATCTCGTTATATTTATTCGTGTGTTTAGTCTAGATTCACATTTGATTTTTAATTTTAATTTGCTTTTGATTTTATAAATTATGATTTTTTTAAATAAAGAAAAGTTTTCTTTCCTGCTCAGTAATTTATTTTTGTCTGAAGAATAACATAGTAAGACAGTAGATTGCTATTCAACAACTTGATTGGAACTGACAAGTATTGTGGAATATTCCGTAACGTTAGCCCTGCAGGAGCTGTAAAAGAGGGTTACCCTTACGGATAAGCAGTGCTATTATTTATAATAATCGATAAATACCATGATAATTATAGCTATATATTGTTAAATGGCAATTTTTTGACAAGAACATAATTCTTAGGAAAAAAGGAAATGTTTCACAGAAAAATTGGTATTTGTTCGAAAATGCGAAATATGTCCATTTGTTTCGTGAAATTTTTTTATAACAATTTAAAATAATGACCATTTTTTTCTTTCAATTTTGAGCTATGACGAATTGTTTCTATTAATCGTACGTAATATTTCGGCAAAGTCAGTATGAGAATGCATTCAAACACTGAAAATACAGAAAACGTCAGTTTTATTTAGTAATTTGTTCATGACATTGAAAGAAATAAAGTAAATTAGTGTATATTAAAAATTTCCATTAATCGAGAGCGAATTTACTGATTTTATTCATTAAAAAAAATCAATAAATGGAGCAGGGTAGATCGGAAAAAATTCCATAAAAGATGTGGCCACATTTGTACATGATGGAGACATTCATGGAGATTGGACAGAAGGAGCCAAATTAGTGTAACCGAAAATGAGTAAATTTTTGTCGCATAAGCATAGTTACAATACTTCTCTATCCTGTGTTTGGCGCTAATGTGACAGAGGGGTAAAATAGCAGCTCCTTATGTTGACATTGGTTGACATTGACACATTTTGTAATACATATTGACGATTGCGTTTGATTTAATTAGATCAATTATTATTTATATAAAAAATATTTTAACAATTTCGTTCATCGCGAAACATCTTTATTTGAAGTGTCTTCAATCGTTGTGATCCTGTAATTGACGAGCTAGGTAGTTTTGTATTATTTCGCTAACGAATTACCATAAAAACCTTCTTGAATTGAAGATTTGAATGTGAATAGAGAATAATCTAGATTTTTAGATTTCAAAGTAAGTGAGAAATATGGATTTTTCTACCAGTTTAAAAAGTACCAAAGATTTCATCTAAAAATTAGTTTCATTGTATTCATAGCTGGGTTTTTGATGTTTTCAAAAGGTTAAATTTTTCTCTATTCAAGGAAAATACCTAAGAATCTATTTGGTGGTAGCAAAACTGGTATCAAGCTTCCACTTAAATGTAGCAGTTTTTATATTCCAATAATCTTGGCATGGCCCAAGGAAATTAAATCAACGACTTACGAATTTTGTATTTTTCTTTGAGCTGTGAGGTTATATTTTCAGGAACCATGACGGCGGCCATCTATACCCGTCCTACGGTAGCGCTGCCCTCAAGAAGATTTAGCATTTCAATGCGTTCTTTTAAATCCGACAGAAAATGCTGGTTTTTGGTGAAGCCAATGTACAGGACTTTGGGCTCCTTTTGTCTATTCTCCATGGAGACATTCTTTACGATCTTGTAAACACGGTGAAATGGTCATTCGACGGTATTTTTGGAATTGTTCTTCTTCTTCGATCGTCTTCTGAGCAAGAACCATGTCAGCGTCAGCATCCACATCATCTACAAGAGGTAAAAGGCTATTAAATTTGTTTGCTTTCTCTGAGGTTAGTTAGAGTTTCTAATAATTTGAAAAAAATTAATATCGCTAATAGAGCTTGATGAGATTCTTGATCCTGCCCTTAATTTGTTTCTCACACAAAGCGTTGATGTTAAATGCAGACTTTGGGGATTTCGCGAAGTCAAGCTGTTGCTCTGCTGATCTGAAGCTATCTGCTGTCGTGGCTTTGAACTTAGGTTTGATCTCAAGAACCTTCTTAGCAAAGAACTTCTTTCCAAGACGAAGATTCTCACCCTTGACACGCTGGAATATTCTCAGGTAAATTAAATAGTTAGTTCAGTTTTTCGCAAGCGATACTAGTTGTAGATAAATCCTTACGTTCAATTCATGAATGAGGTTTTGGAATCCACTTCTGCTCAGTTATCATCAGCTGGAAATTTGAGAACCTCGTGCATATTTTTCGCGGTGGTTTCACGAGATCCATAAGGTGCCATTGATAGAAGAATATCAGTGCTGAGTGTAAACGTGATGAGGTTTACTTTTTCATTTTTGCTCCAGTCTGAAAACCGATTTAATCTCAATTTTTCGAAACATGTAATCAGATGTATATCTTTTCGTTTTCAACTAATTTGTACTATGTGCATTTTATCGCATCAGACAATCGAACACTCATTTAACTGTATATGCATCAGTAATCTCTGGCCGATAACATTCATCAATGTTTTATAATGCCATTGAACGATAAGCATGTACATTGCACATCAATTAGGTTGGCCACTTAAGTTTCAATATAAAATCCAGGCTATTTCTAGGTTTTCTCGGTAAAGAAATACTTTTTCTCAGCTGACATTTTATTGCTTATATTAATAATTCTTTAACTCTACCTGCTTCAATATATAAATTTTAAAAAAGAATTAAGAATCTAAAATCTTTAATGCAAAATCTGTCATGTAAAAAAGGATGACCTTTTAGAAAAATAGTTCAACTTTCAACAAAGTAATTAATCTTTAATAAATTAGTAGCATTTTTAGCCAATAGAGATCAATTAACAACAAAAAATATAATAGTAAACTTTTTAAGTAAAAAGAATAAACTTCCAACCAAAAAAGAAGTATTTTCAGCCAAAAAAGAGCATATATACTGTAATGCACGTTCAACCATGAATCTTTTATACCTTCCTACTTTGTGCATTTAAAAACTCATTGAATGTGATACTTATGGTATATCCTAATTTGATGAAATAAAACGAGTAAATATATTTGAATTTTATCTTTATTCAGCAGCTGTATGTTTCTTACAATTTAGATTGAAGTGAAGTGACAATTTTCAAATCTTTAATGATTTAAAGACCAAAATTATTAATTTTCTTCTTCTTCATCGTCGTCATTTTCCGGACCTTTGAACAATTTTGTTTTGTTGTCAACATTTTCGTTGTCATGAATCGTTGTTTCCAGGCCATCTAGAATTTCCGGGTCAAATGCACTCTCTTCCACGGGGTCGCTTTGCAACGAAACAGCATTGAGGCAAGCTTGCTTATTACAGTGGCCACAAGCTAAAGTGCATTGCAACCCCGATTTTCTGCACCCGCAGCGTGGACCACATCCATTATTACAATTACAAAATAGAGTATTAAGTAATTCATCTGGAGCTGGTGGTAATATTGTTGTCATTGGGTCCAGGAATTCATTTTGCAGCACCCAACACCATTCCTGGGGTTCTAAATCATGCCCTAACTATAATCTTTCCGTCTGGGTATATGTAAAATGATATTAAATACAATATACTAACTAATCAATAATGAAAATTATTTATGGTTAATGATATTTTAATGATTTAATAACTTTATACAAGGTATTATTCACCGAGATTCACGGTTGACCTTGCGTTACAGTAGGTATGGCTGAACGCTGCGCGCTCTCCGCCATCTATCTCAAAAACTGCTGAGCACATGAAAAAATGCTTTCCACCAAATTTATCAGAAATATTATACTCTACAATTTTTAAAATAAACATCAACATCATTGGAGCTATAGAAACCCAGATAATCGCAAAAAAACTGATTTTTGTGACATTTCACTTTGAATAACTTACGATGCAGACACGAAATCTTATGAGACTTAAGTGACTGCACTACAACGTTTATCGCCCGCGGGCAACAAATTTATGTTATTTTCTTCTTCTTAATGTATTAACTCGTCAGAAACTTAAAATAGTAGGAAGATTTAATTTTTCTTTAAAGGCAAAGTAGAGGAACCGCTCTATGGAGCGCCGCGTAAGGTGTCGTCTTGTTAAAATCAGATGCTACTACTTGTGAACGGTGGATGGGGCATTTGGCCGTCCAGCGTTTGTTAAGACGTATTCATATGAGCGATTCAAGGTTGCGATTATGGTTAAGATTGACGGCTCGGTTCATGTACACGGCGCATTAGTTTCAGCCTCGATGGTCTACAATCGCTTTTTTAAAGCAAGTCCTCCGCGTTTGTCAGGATATTCCCAATCGAGATCAAAGCCATTGAAGTCATATTTCTTCAGAAACGCATAGACGTTGTCTACAAATGTTGTTTGTAATGTTGCTTTAGTGACGATCCTGAGAAATAAAATTGAATAATAATTTTATTAGTTTATATATAATAATTAAAAATAATGTCTTATAATTTCTGTAACTTGCGTGGAATAACTCAATGAGCCCTCGTTCCATCCTCCCATGGAAGCCATTATTTTCGCACTGGGATTCTAATTTCGAAGAGCAACGAAGTTTTTGAATCCATGGCTGTCTACATCTAACCATGGATCTAAAATATGAACAGTGCCGTTATCAAAAACTCCAATAAAAGCATACATTAAATGAGTACAAAGAGTTGCATCATTATTATTATTATTATTACACCATTAAGCCGTTTCCCTTTCGGGGTAGGCGTGACTCACTCGGTAGGGAGGGGA
>JAAAKG020055069.1:0-18162 GCA_010014905.2 Druon quercuslanigerum | reverse complement strand
CTCTAGAGGTACCGATCCCACGACTTTCCGGAGATGAACAACTCCCTTGCTAGGCTAGTGTTCACCGCATGGGCCACTGAGGCTCTTCTAGAGTGCGAGGCGGGAATCGAACCCGCAAGCCGACAGAGTGGGTCCAAAGCATGCTTATGATTAACCTTTTCAGAATATATTAAATTATATACTAATATTGCTGCATTTTCAAATTGATTAAAGTATTGTGATTTATTTATAGGGGAAAAATATCCTGATTTTACCATTCATTATAGATCAAATTGTGTAGGATTCTGTAAGAAAGGTTATCTTTCTGCAAAAACTGTGGCAAAATATGACAAAAATTGAACTTTTGTTTATTAAATGTTTATTGTCACACATATTTATAAGGCGGGCTTCTCTTGAAATCTGTATATATTTAAAACTACAATTTTAATATAAATAAAATAAATGTGATTATATCGACAATTTATCCCTTGGTATTTTTCAGTAAAAAAAGTATTTTTTCTGCCAAGACACTCTTACCATAATGCAAAAATTGGACTTTTTTTTATTGAATGTTTATTGACATACATTTTTATAAGGCGGGCTTTTCTCGAAATCTTTTTATATTTGAAACTACAATTTTAATATAAATAAAATGGATTTGATTATATCGACAAATTTATCCCTTCGTAGTAGCCAATGAACTCAAAAGATAATGCAAAAACTGGACTTTTGTTTATTGAATGTGGATTGTTATATTTTTTGTACAGGCGGACTTCTCTCGAAATCAACTTATATTTGTAGAAAGACTATAATATTTATAAAATGGAAGTGATTATATCGAGCAATGTATCCCTTGGTAGTTTTCGGTAAAAAAAGTATTTTTTCTGCCAAAAAACTCGAAAGATGATGCAAAAACTGAACTTTTGTTTTTCGAATGTTGACAGATATGCTTTTTCATAAGGTGGACTTCTTTCGAAATCTATTTATATTTGAAACTACCTTTTTCTTACAAATAAAATGGAAGTTATTGTGTCGACCAATTGATCCCTTGTTATATTTTGGTAAAAAAAGTATTTTTTCTGCCAAAATATTCGAAGAATAATGCTAAAATTGCACTTTTGTTTATTAATTTTTTTTTTCTCAGTGCGGGCTTCTCTGGAAATTTAATAATATTTGGAACTCCACTTTTATTATAAATAAATAAGTCATTATATCGACCCATTTATCTCTTCACTGAAAAAACGATAATTTAATTTTAAGTATTTACCACTAATTTTTTTAGTAGAAAAAAACTTTTTTTACCGAAATCTACAAGAGATAAATTGATCAATAATCACTTCCATCAAGAGAAGCCCGCCTTATAAAAAAGTATATCAATAGACAATTAATCAATAAAAGTGCAATTTTTCAGTATTTTTCGAGAAGCTCGGCTGAAAGCTGACCTAAAGGTTGACCATTTGGTGTTCCATTAAAATTGTAGTTGCGAATATAATTTGATTTCGAGAGAAGTCCGCCATGAAAAAAGCTATATCAATAAACATTTAAGAAAAAAAGTGCAATTTCAGCATTATTTGGTCAGAGTTTTGGCAGAAAGACAACCTTTTTTACAGAATCCTACACAATTTGATCTAGAACGAATTGTCAAATTAGGATATTTTACCCCTGTAAATAAATCAAAATACTTCAATCAATTTGGAAATGCAACAATATCAGTATATAATTTTACATTTTCTGAAATGTTCAAGCATAAGCAAGGATTTCGTCTCGCCGAAGTATACGCATGTATAATTTACCAAATCTTACCGACATACAGTTTTCGCAAGGATAGACTCAATTTAGTTTTGTTTTTCATTACTTGAAATAATATCTAAAGCTGGTTTGCATAAATATTCAACTATTCAGCATAAGGTCATAATTTTGAAATGAGGAAAATTTATTAAAATACCTAGGTACTGATCTATGTAACAACAATTATACTTTGATTTCGGTATCCGAAGTATCCAAAATTTTCGGAATTAGATAATCTAAGATTTTGTTAATCAAAATATTAAAAAAAATTTTAATTTATTCTTAAGATAATTTCGCCATAGATTTCGGTTTACTTTTGACAATGCAATAAAAAAATTTGAATTTAGTCATTATTTTGCGAATTTCATTTAAGTGTGAAGTTGCACCAAAGAGTCAAAACCTCCTACAAAAATAAATGGAAAGGACATTATACGATCTGGACATGTATTCTCACACACTTTCAGCGATGGCACATGGACTGTTTGGCTATCTAATGCCCCTTGAATACTGGGACACCCTGTATAATATAACTAAAATATTTAAAAATTAAATAAAAATCCATCCAAACTATATTAATTGAACATGAGACCAACAGAACATAGTTAACTTTTACTTAGAAATTTCTTTCCAAACAATATTTTTAATAATTTTATCATCTTTTCAATTATTCTCAATAAACAATTTATTAGGATTATTACATGTAGTAAATAAGAAAATACTCCAGAATCTAAAGTTATTCGTGGTATAAAAGCGTAAATAAAGAAAAAAATCGTTTTCCATTTGGACAAAAATGAAAACAAGGAATAGAGAGAAATAGCATCGCGACAGCGGTGATATTCCTCTCTGCTAAAAATGTAATTCAATTTTTATTTTTTGGCCTTAATAAGGGCCCTGTATGTGTGCCGAAACGTTTGTGGTTATTATTAACAAATGTTTTTTTTATTGTGATTTGATAATAATAATAATAATAAATATGACGAAAGAAATAAAAAAGAGAAGGAAAGGGATTTAGTTGATTGCCTTCTCATTTTTCTTTCCTCTGTTTTTATTTTTTGTCCAAATGGAAAATGAAAATTCGGCTTCCATGCCTCTTGAGTGATAGCGCAATAAAAAAAACGTAGAAGGTTATGTTATGTGTGTATTGGTTCATGGTGGGCATTATTGATGCGCGCGCGAGCGTATCTCACGTCCCAATGTTGCCAACACAAAAGCACCCTCAACAATATGAGAGTGAGAGAGAGCGAATATACATTCTCTCTCTTTCACTCTTTCAAAGCAATATATATATAGGCAATTTAGTGGTGCGACAGTACATTCGCCACTCTAGCTGATTTCTATTCGCCAGTAGTGGCGAATAGAAATCTCGCCAGTAATCCGCCATTTTCGCATCGCTCAAGAGGCGGCGAAAGTCGAATTTTCGCTGCGCATATTATGAAAAACCTTTTTTCATATTGCAATGAAAGCATTTTATGGTGGTTGCCAAATTTGGTCGGTAGATTTTTGGTTTTATTTTCAGGAATTCTTCAGATTAACTTGATTATTGGACGTTTAAAACAATTTTAAATTTCATTTTAAATCTCAATTAAATTTCCTCAATTTTAATTTGGCTGACTTCAATTAGAGGAAAATTTAATTGAACATCCTCATTAGTTTGGTCAATTCTTTTTCTAAAATTTTCTTTAATATTTTATTATCCAAGTTATAAATATGTTCATTATGGCAAGGTAGTATTGCGCAATTTGAAAAATCTACATTTTTACTTATACTTGTCCCAAAATGAATATTGAATGTATATACACAGAATTATTACTTCCTTATCCAATTTTCAATAAAAAATTTGAAAAATAATTATTGCGCTATCGCATATTTAATTTTAATTTCATAATTTTGAAATTAGGCCACAAGTGGTATATTTTGAATTTTACATGTAATTATGAAAGTTCGATGACCTGCGTATCACCAGCGAGTAAAATTGATGCTATGCCAATTCATGCAATTGACATTACTTTTTTTCCAATTTCCAATCAAATATTAAATTAATGTTCTATATAGAAAAGTTTTATCTGTACTCCCATGGCCATCACTGAAAATTATTTTATCCTTAAATGTAATTATATTTAAAAAAATGTAATCTTGATCAGCGTTATGTTTAAAATAAGTTCACGAAAAAAATCAGGAATTAAAAACTCCCTTAATTTTTTGTAATGCTCTTTGTTCATTATTAGCTTAAAATCTTTAATAGACATAATATTTAAATTTATCCCAAATTTTATATGAATATACAACATTATCGGCAATTAGAAACCAAGCAAAAAACTTCCTTAATTCATTAGGCTTAATGATATTATACGTTCAAAAACATTAAATATTTTATTATCCGTTTCTACCAGTCCCATGTCTATATCAGAATTTTTGAATGAATCATGGGTACCATTTTCAAATGTTTTTAAATAATTAAAACACGTTGCCCCCTTTATACGATTTAAAATTAATTTTTAATGAAATCTTTTACCAGGAGATTTGGAAAACCTTTCTCGTTTACTCCCCATTTTTTTAAAGAAATTAAAATAATAAAATGTTGGTATATTACCTTAAATAATATTTTTAGTCTTGTTATCTTTTTTAGTTAATTTAAAACAAGTAGTTAAAGTTGTATTACTATTTTTTATAACTGCTTCACATTCTTTTTTTCTTCAAAAATTATATTTTGCTGATTTTCCAAATGAACCGGTATAATCACAAAACTCTTTTGGAAATTTCGTAATAAAAATATTTTTATGTCTATTATAACACGCTGAATTTTGTGCATAAGGATTGTGGACCATCGATTAAACAAATTATTTCTGTAAATCATCATCATTATGAGGAATTTCGGCAGAAATAGGTTTATCAATATCTTCCGGATTTAATAAGTTATGACTATAATTTAAGGTAAATAAGAAAAAATCATGAGGTAATACTCGTTTCTAAAATTCTACTGTATAAAGATATGCCAAAATATCACCAAAAATGGCTCCTCTTATAATATCAGATAATATACAACGTGCCATTGCATCTTCGTATATTTTATGCATATGCCTTGGACTACATATATCAGTCATCGCTTGACTTTGGTACATCATTTATATAATGTAGGAATAATACTGGGCCAAGGACCAGACCCTTGCGAAACGCCTGCTTTGATCAGTTTTTCAGTCGATACTTTACAATTAACTTCTACTACAAAGATTCCATCACAAAGGTAATTAATTATCTATTATTTTGAGTAAGTATTGCGGTATATTATAGTTTTTTTTTTTGCTATGAGTCCCTTTTGCCATACAGTATCGAAAGCTTTTTCCATGTCAAGGAGCAGAGTAACTGTACTGTACTTAATAATAACATTTGTATTAATGTAGTCAGTGCGTCGAGGTAGCTATTGTACTGTTCAGTGTCCCGATCTAAATCCAAACTGTTATGGAATTAATTGCTTATTTATTTTCTCATGAATATAAAGTCTATTTTATATCACAGATTCAAAGATTTTGCTAATGGTAGGTAGTAGACTGATAGGCCTACAGCTTTGGGCAGAGGTTTTATCCTTACCAGGTTCATATATGAGAAGTATTTTTGCCTTTTTCTATTCTTCAGGAAAATAGCCCTGCTTTGAACATGCATTGTATATATGTGTTATTTGCACTATCGCCTTTTTAGGTAGGTACTTTAGTATTGTGTTTTGTATTCCATCTAGTCCGGGGGCTTTTTTGCTTTTGTTTTGCATATAGTTTTTTAATTTCTTTGGGGTCAGCTAGTTTAATTTCATCTAGGTTAGTTTCAGAGTTAGTAATTTCGTTATATTATGAATTAATTCGCTCATTATTTTCAGGTTCTCCCATATTACCAGTTGGTTTTTAGACATTTTTAAAATTATCGGCAATTACTTCTGCTTTGTCCTTATCAAAGAATAGGACTTAATTTTGACCTTTAAGAGGAGGTATGTGTCTTTTAGTCAGTCTTTTTAGGGATTTAGCCATTTTCCATAAGGAGTTATCCTTAGTGGTAAGAGATGCAAGTTTATCTCCCTAGTTGTTGTTTTTATGTTCAGTAATCGAAATTTTTGTTTTGCAATTTGCCATATTTACAATGGTTTTTAGGTGAATATTTGGAGTTTTCTGCAAAAATTTTCTCAAGTTGTTTCATTGTTCAATTTGTTGGTTTATATTTTCCGGGAATTTATTTTTATGTTCAAAGGTTTCTTAAGTAGGGATAGAGTCTTTGATAGTATTATTAATTATATTCATTATATTTTTTACGCTTTTATCTATCGAATCAATGCTATCAAGTTTCGAGTTTACTATTATTCTACTTTTAATGAGTTTTTTAAAATTTTTCCAGTCAGCTTTCCTATAGTTTAAGAGTTTAGGAAAACACGGTAATTCTATAATAATTTGATCATCACTAAGCAAGATTAAGACCGGCTTATGATCAGAGGCAACGTCGTCAAGAACATCTATTTTTTGCACATTTACAATGCTTTTATCACTGGCTAGGTCTACAATGCTGGGTCGAGCTTTTGGATTATACGGATATAGAGTAATATTTTCTGTAAATTGTACGGAAAATTGATTTCGATTTATGTAAGTATGTATATATTCTGTTTCCATTTTTTTATTATTGTAGCAGTTATATTGCAGTGTAGTGCAGTGTATGTAGCAGTATATTGTAGCAATTTGATATTATCTAGGCTAATTTCAATACAGGGAATATGATATTTAACATACAGGGCTACCCCTCCTGCAGGTTTTTTTCTCGGCCTGTCTTTCCTCAGGCATTCATATACAGAAAACCGTACCTTAGATTTATTATTAAATCATGTTTCCCCGAACATGAATATATCTACATCATAGTTGTCAAGAAGCATAGGAATTTCAAGTTTTTTGTTTTTTTACCCACTGACGTTCCAGTGTAATATTTTTAGGTTTTTACGTTTAACGGGACTATCTATCAAGTTCAACAGCTAGCTCACTAATTGCTTGTAAACTTTGTAACTTATTTTGGCATGTATACCATTTTTCTGTGAGTATAATTGCTAATTTAAAGAGTTTACCTGTATCAAATAGTGGATTAATTTCCTGGAAGACGCCCAGTAGATCCTTTTTTACTTTGACGTTTCATTGTCTTTCGGTAAAGTTGTGCGTAGGTTAATCTGTCTCAGCGGACTCTTGCTAGTTGTCCATGCTGCTGGCGTGTCGTCTGTTCTAGTTGTTGTAGGCAGAGTTGATATTGGTAGGCTGTATTGTCCTCTGCTTTGCTGTAGAGGTGAAAAGTTTAATGAGTGGTTTTTCATTATTGTAGACTGATGGAGGCCGATGATTTTTTAGTTATGGACTTCTTTTCATCTATAGCAGTTCCACTTTTTAAAGATGCTTTTTGTATGTCTCACATCCACTGTAGTTTGCAGGGTGTTCATCTTTGCAAGTGATACATTGTGGTTTTTTTCACTGGGTTTCGGGCAATCTGTCGTGAGGTGGCTTACTAGACACTTAACACATCGAGGTTTTTGATGGCAACTTTCCGTTCCATGTTCAAAGTTCTGGCATCTTTGACACTGCGTGATCAGTCTTGTATTGTGATGCTTTTCCCATCGGATTTTGATGTAGAATACTGCCCTAATTTTGAAGGCGTCCTGAAGTTTAGTATCCTTATGCAGGATCACCATGTAGACGGGCGAGTTAAAAGCAGGATCGTGTTCCGCATCCTTTGATGTTGTAGCCTTAGTTTTTAGTCTGAGTAATAAGGCACACTTTCTTCGGCAAACAGTTTTTTAATTTTTTCATAGTCGTCTTGTTTGCCAGCGTAGACAGTTATTCTCGTGGATTTGTTGCGATTTTAATGTTTCGCGTGATTTTTAATTTCAGGCATGCGTTGATTTCAAGTTTATATTTTTGCAGGTGTATGTAATTTAATATGATATGTATATGAATATAATATAATATGCGTATAATATTATAATTATAAAATATTATATTATTATTAATTAAAATATTCAATTTGATTAATTTGTTGGTATTAATTTGTAATTAATTTTAATATAATTTAAATAATACAAAACAAAATAAAGGAAATTTTTATTAAGGAAATTAAAATATTTTGGAATCAAAAGTCAAAGAAGCTAATATTAAGGAATTTACAATTGACGGTACTGCATAATTAACGAAATTTTATAAACCGAATGATCAAAAACCGAAGATTTCCGAAATGAGTAACTTCTGGAAATTACAGAAGTTTCGAATTCCCGAAAAAATTATTTTCAGTACGTTTGTTAGAATAATGATTTGTTTTACAGGTATATCTTCGTAGATTAAAATTTTAAAGAACTCTCGGTAATTTATAATTTTGGTAATTGGAAGTTTCGAAAACTTACTAACTTCAGGCTTTGAAAAAGTCTGATTATAAAATTTCAGAAGTTTAACATTTCTAATTTTTTCTACTTATAGTTCAGCAAGAACGAAATTCACAGGATCTCTTTCATATCACTGTTAATTTAAGAAAGCTCAAGATTTTATATTTTATTTAAAGTAAATATTTTTTCTATAAATCATTATTTTTTCCAAAGATTCAGAGACTTATCTAAAGAGAGATGCAAAATCGAAATTCGCAATAACATATGGTGATTATCACAATGTGCAAATATTTCCGCTTCGAATTCTTAACTGACCTATTTATATATCCTGTAAAAAAATAAAGAAAAGCTTTCTTTAAAATCGTGGGAAGAAATTTATACTCTATACTCTATCTATCTATACTCTTCAAAATTTTTCAAAAGAAACCTAAATCGTTTTTAAATCACAAAAATGGCATACATTTTTCGAACCATTTTTAACATTCATTTCAAAGAACCTAAAATTGTATGTGATGAAATATTCTTGCTAAGAAGTAAAAATCACACATATTGAAAAATGCCGAAAATATAATGCACGAACTAGCAAATTTACGAAATTTTAAACTACCGACAAAAATATGACTACCGAAAACATTCAGTAAGAACATTTAAATATTCCTAAAGTAAAACTTAATGAAACTAGAAAAAATTCAAAGATTGTAAAGTTCAAAAACTTTAAAATCAAAATTTTAAACAATGCGACATTTTCAATTACTAAAATTAATGGGACTGAAAAATACCGAAAAATTTAACTTCAAAAAGTGGCGAATGTCCGAAAAAAAATATTTGAAATAGAAAACTTCCGATACTTGAAAATTCCCGAATGTTACAATTTCTGACAGCTATAAAATGTAAATAATATTACTAAATATGAAAATTTGTGCCGATGGATACTTTATAACGGCAGAAATTTTAATGCTAATGAAGATATAGTAAATAAACCAAATATTTCTTCAAATTTGCTGACAACAAAATGCACGTTTAGATCCTATAATGAAATTTTTGTAATATTTTCGGAATTGCATGGAAATCACATAAAAAATTGTTGAGATGGATACAGGAATAAATAATATTATATTATGTACTAGTTTTATAAATTTAATTTAGATATTTTCCAATTGAAAAACATACATTTAAATTTTGAAAGCTCTCAATTTAGTTATGATTATTTAATTTTTATAAATAATCTTTCAAGTTTACAATTCAAAACTTAAAGATTTGAATCCCATCGAATTGAAAATTACTTTATTATTTAATAGTTGAACATTTTTGAAAATTAAATTTCGAAAGCTTTAATCAGATTTGAATTTTTATTGATCTCATTTTAAAAATTCTTATCTACAAACATTTCAATATTTACCGTTTTGAAATTTTTCTGTTTTCTAAATTTCAATCTGAAATCATTTTATTTAGAGATGGTCCCATTGAAAAGCATACATTTAAATATTGAGCGCTTTCAATTTATTTATGATTATTAATTTTTTATAAATGATCTTCGAAGATTACAATTTAAAATTTGACGACTCTAATACGATAGAGTTGAAAATTGTTCTTATTCTAATAGTCGAAAATGTTTGGAAATTATATTTCGAAAGCTTTAATCAGCTTTGAATTTTTATTGATCCAATTTTCAAAACTCTAATGTACAAACATTTCAATATGAACGTTTTGACATTTTTCTGTTTTTTTAATTTAATATAAAATAATTTCATTCAGAGAATGTTCAATTGAAAAACATACATTTAAATTTTGAACGCTTTGAATTTATTTATGATTATTAAGGTAAATGTCCCAGTTCGGATGGGTGACCCAGTTTGGGCGATTACTCAGATACTTTAGCTAAATGCGTGGAAAGCTCAAAGGTAATAAAACTAGCAATAGTTTATGCACACTCCTGAAGGTATTGAATATATTTGTTCTATAGGTTTTTATAGTCATTTTATGCGGGTTTCGTAATGTTTGAAGGTTATATAGTCACGTGTGTCGCCATCTGTGACTGATCGAGCGTAGATTTGCTCTTAGCTTGTTAGTTCGGTAGTTGACACGAGGTGTTGTTTTTCGTCGAACAGTGTTTGACAACTTTTGTGTTTCGACTGTTTAATTGTAATATCAATTACCTCCTTAATACGGACGGAAAAAAACGATGGACGAATTTGTGTTGGTGTTTATAAACAATACGGTTACATAAAAATTATGTGTTTTTTAAGATAACAAGCATACTTTTTCTATACTTAAAGCTTTCCCCTGTCATGACGCCGGTTTTTAATGCATTTGTATTAAATATTTGATAAAAAAGTGCGAGAAACGATTGCAGTGACAATGAGACTGCTAATTTAAAAATGCAAACGATAAAATTTTTATTTCAATTACTTGATTTATCATGCTGAGAAATTTTTACGTTAAAATTTTTAAAATCCGGATTACAACTTAAGCGAGGCATCAGAACATATCAATGACGATATCCCGCCACTGTAAGGAATCTAACAAGGCGTTATGCAGACATAATATTGACAAAGAAATGTTCAAACTGTTTGGTATTAGGAACTTTTCTCGATTCATAAGATTTAAAATACATTTTCAAACAATATAAACCGCACAAATCCTTACATTCGCCCAAATTTGGACATGTACCTTAATTATTTACAAATAAACTTCCAATTTTACAATTCAAAATTTAAAGACTTAAACCCCATCGAATTGAAAATTACTCTTATGAAATAGCTGAAAATGTTTAAAAATTAAACATTGAACGCTTTAACCAGCTTTGAATTCTAGGTATTTCCTGATCGATTCCGAGAAATTAGTCATAAATTCGTTACATTATTCCTTTATTTAATTTTCGAGCACTATAAATTTAGTCTTTTTTATGGGCAGTTACCCACACAATTACAAAAAGTTAAATCATAAGCAATTGTATCTCGCTAGGAGATTTTGTATGCATTTTTCCCAGTAAATTAAAGTAGGGAAAAGTTGATTCTGATAAAGCAGAATCGCCTATTGCATCTCGGCCATGATGATGAAAAATTGTGGTTCTTCATATCTCATTAGAGATTGGTTTTAAAACTGAGGTTCGCAATACTGAATGTTCCGCGTGAATGAATATATTTTCCTACTTGTGGCTTAAAGGAGAGTATACGATATCGCTACGGGAAGGTAAATGTTGCATCTAGAGCCCAACTAGGGAGCATGACTTTTGGATTTATAGGATACTTTAAGACGAGATCTCAACATTGTCTCTCGTCTTTGGTAAAAGACACAATTTTACGATAGGGCGCTTAAACAAACCACTCGCAATGCGAAGAACCACGACACGCACATGACCATCAGAACCGGGATGAAGCTCAACGATACGACCTAAATGCTCCTTTGTTGGTAGTGAATTTTGATCACAGATAAAAGCGAGATCACCAACTTCTAGTGACGGATAAGGAGTCCTCCACTTCGATCGAGGTTGAAGCTGTTTTAGGTAGTCCGAGGACCAACGTTGCCAGAAATGCTAAAGCATTTGTTGTAACAATTGTCATCGAGATAAGCGATTTGAGGCAATTTCAATGTAACTTGGCTCAGGGATACTGTTGAGAGGTTCTCCAATCAAAAAACGACCTGGAGTAAGAGCCGTAAGATCATCAGAATCATCGGACGTGGATTGAAGAGGTCTTGAATTCAAACAGGCCTCTACTTGAACCAGAAATGTGCTTATTTCTTCATATAGGATGGTAGTATCTCCGATGACTGGCCGAAGGTGGTGTTTTCCTGACTTCACTGCCGCTTTCCAAATTCCGCCAAAGTGCGGCGCTCCTTGTGGATTAAATCGCCACTCTGTGCCATCCGAAGTGAGACACGAAGCTAAAAGGTTTGACTCCTTTGAACCTGCTGAAAACATCGCTCTGAGCTTGAAGTCCGCTCCAACGAAGTTTGTACCTTCATCGATGGTCAAGGTAGCGCAAATGCCACGTCGAGAAATGAATCTGAAGTAGGCAGCTAG
Source organism: Druon quercuslanigerum (assembly GCA_010014905.2). Taxonomy (NCBI): domain Eukaryota; kingdom Metazoa; phylum Arthropoda; class Insecta; order Hymenoptera; family Cynipidae; genus Druon; species Druon quercuslanigerum. The sequence continues at coordinate 5,989 of JAAAKG020055069.1, read as the reverse complement.
AAAGGCATCATCCATATAGTCCGAGACTGCTTCTAAGTGGACAGCTCGAGTAGAACAGCAAACGAAGACTGCGATGTACCCTTTATATGATCGATAACCACGACCCTTAGTTGTTCGCAATTAAATAGGTCCAGCATAATCGACTCCAGCATGTAGAAATGGCCGACTAGATGTCGTAGGCATGGTAAACATCGATGAATGAAGGCCCTCACAACTGATCGACCAGCTAGAATCCAGTAGGTTTGCCTTAAGGTTCCAAGAAATATCTGGACACCACCATGAAGACAACGTCAATGATGATGATCAATAAGAAGAGTTGTCAGCGTTGATTCAGAGCTGCGAATAAGGATGTTTCTCATCAGGATCCAAGGCTGAATTCTTTAACCTACCTGCAACACAAAAAAGTTGTGCAGAATCTAGGTAAGGTGTTATACGACCTGGCTTGTGTTTGAAAGAAAGAAACCTTCCTGATGATAGAGCCTTAATGTCTGCTTCAAAATAAAATTGCTGTTCGTGACGAATCCAATCTAGGCGAGCTTTCTTAAGTTCTGAAGGTGAAAGAAATGATGACTTTGAACAGGATTCCTGGAAAATATGTTGAATAAATCTTTTTAACCAGGCAGTCGCTCGAGGAAGTTCATCCAAAGAAGAATAGCGATTGAAAAGCACCCACATAGTTGGAACACAGCTAGAAGTATAAAATTTTAATATTTCGCTCATCTAAGTCCACTTCAAGATTAACTAAGGTTGGAATTCTAGACCAAAGATCGGGAAACAGCAACCAATTAGGGACTTGCCAACAAAGAGAAAATGATGATAGCTCCTAGGGTGAGAGACCTCTTGAAGCACCATCAGCAGGGTTGCTTGATAATGACACATGATGCCAAATTTCTGATGGTAGAGTAGTTTGAATTTCAGAAACTCTATTGGCTATGAAGGTCTTCCATTTTGTAGGATGTCCGTGAATCGAGGCTAGCGTGACTGTTGAATCGGACCACACAGTTCTAAGCGTAGTAACGATATCTGTTTTATAGAAGCGACCTTATTTTTTGAAATTAATAGAAAAACTGACTTTGTATCATAATCAAAGGTCACAAGAAGATAAACTGCTGCGGCGAAGGCTCTCTCCGAAGCATCGCACAATCCATTCATCTCACAGGAACCAGAAGATGAACTAAATTTTATCAAACGAGGTACAATCAATCCCTTCTATGAGTCACTACAATCGTTGAGAAATATAAGTGAAGTTAATGAACGAGAGTCATTGCATAAATTTCACTCAAAATACACGAATAGTCCGGTGAGATTCGCAGGAGTAAACAGTAGTCAGCTGACAAGGTTATACGCGTGCCGAGAGATTACGACACTGACTCGAAGCCAGAAAGTTACAGTTTTTTATACAACTCTTAAATTTTCTTTGAGTTTTTATTTATGAAAGAATAATAACAAAAATCAGAGATAATAATTTGGAAAAATATCTTTTTTCTTTCTTGATAGATTTTCCCGAAGCAGAATCAAATACTTGAAATATTCTTCGAATTTTCAGTATGAGTCATATTAAATGTAGCTCTGCCTTAAGATACTATTTGCTTAAATTAATATATTCAAAACATTAGGTAAAGAATATAAATACTTTATTCAATAAAAAGAGTATTAACTTCAAAACTTTTCATCTTGATGTTTATTTATAATTTCATTATAACTGTGAAGTCAAAGAAAAACTGAAAATTTCAGAAAAACCCAAAATAATATTTGAGTTGAAAATTCGAAAAAGTAAGACAAAACTGCGTCTATCGAGCATTACTGCAAAAGAAGATTATTATAAATAATAATAATCTGTTTAAATTATTTGTTGATCACATTAGTTATGGATTCACTCGTATTAATAATTGAAAAAGTGGCAAATTAAAAAGAAATGCTAGTCTGTAGCATTATTCTAAGAGAAGACCTTTATAAATAATAATAAATGTTTAAAAAAATGTATCTCCGTTGAATTTACATTATTATTGCCTCTGGAAAAGTTAAAAACATTGGGAATTTTTTTGAGAAAAAACGTGAACCTGTGATCATAATTTCTTTAAACACAATCATGTTTTTGTGCATTTAAAACAAATAGCGGCCGATATACATGAAAATGTGATCAAAACAAATTTGGACCATGCCAATAAACCACGCCAATTAATAAAAAATAATTTGACAAACTTGAATCTATCGTTTAAAACAAGTAAAAAGTAAATTGTGTATTCTCCTGCTGCCTATGTATGGCATTCCTGTTGTGGCTATGGTGTAAATTCAAGTATCTTCATAGAAAATGAACTTGTTATTTAAAACTCATACTTACCTGTTAAAAAGTCAATATTAAATTCCATCTTTCTTGGTTGAAATTCCAACTTTATTTGTGTAATATTCGTCTTTTTGATTTAAAAATATATTTCTTATGGTAGGAAATTCCTATTTTTTGGGTAAGAAGGCATATGTTAGAAGACATTAGTTAAAACTTTTGTTTTCAATAAACATTTATTCGTATTTTTTTATGGAAAAGTTCACTTGCTTGAAAATAAATTTTGTTATTTTTCTGAATAAATTTTAATTCGAAAAATTGAACTCATTTTTAGAAAATCGGTTGTTTTTTTGCTTGAAATTTATCTTCTTGGATAAAAATTCAGTTTTACAGTTAAAAATAATTTGATGGAAAATTTAAATATTTTGTTGATCAGTCATTTTTTTAAATTGATTTTTTGAACTTGAAATTTAATTATTTCATTTATGGTTGAAATTTAAAAAAAAATAAAAATTCAACTTTTTGATTAAAATTTCGTGTCTTACAAAAACTTGTTTTTTGGTAGAGGATTATTCTTGTTGCGGGAAACTTCATATAAATATTTATATTAAAATATTTAGGTAATAATTGTAATAATTGTGATATTTTAAGAGAATAATTGTAATATTTTGTACAAAACTCGTCATTAATCTCAAAAGTATATTTACAAAGACTAAAACAGATGTCCAAAATTGTAAAAAAAATCATTTGCAAGATTTTAGGGTATTTTTCAAAATTTTTCGGGTTTTATTAATATTTTTAGGGATTTAAATCATTTTAAATAATATTCAGAAGTTTTGAAGAAGTTTCAAAAATAATTTTAAATTTGAGAAGATTCCAAAGAATTAATAATAAAATCATGTATGAAAATTTTATTAACATTCCTATGACAATTAAAAATGATTTTTTGTCTTAAATAAATGATTACAAGCTAATATTAAAGCAAATTTCAAAAGATTTTCAAAATTGTAAATAAAAATTATAAAATTAACATTTTTATTGAAAATCCAAATCATTTTAAGAGAGATTTTGAAATTAAACAAAGATAATGAATAATGTAACAGTTCACAATAATCACAACAAATTTTAATGAAAATTTATATATTTGATGATTTGAAAATAAAATTTTAAAGCTGTTACAGGATTTTTATAGTTTGAACTCAATGAAAAAAATTTCTTCAGATTTTTGGAAAATTTTAAATGATTTTTTTGTATCAAAAATTCTTTTTTACATAATACTTAAAAAGAGTTTGAAACAAAAACAAATTTGAAAACATAAATAAAAATTCCACAATTTTTACTTTAGAAAAAATTGGATTAAATTTTACTTTTGCCAAGCTTGGACCGTTTTTTGACCATGAAAACATTTCTGCATAGGATTGATCTACAATGTACATATTCAACTACTTGATTTTTTTTTTTGGTTTTTTAGTCGATTTGGCTACTTTTAATTGAAATTAAAAATGTTTTCTTGCTTAAAATATCAATTATTATATTTTTTGTTGAGAGCACATATTTTTTCGTTGATAATTTAACTACTTGTTTGAAAGTTGAACAGTTTTGTAGATTAATAAAAAGCAGTCAGATTTCTCCCCACTCCATCATGTAACGTTATTATTGAATGGGCTAGGGTGCGGGTGGAAATGATATGGATCCTAGAAAGAGAAATTTTCAGCTATAAATATAAATTATCATCTACGAACGAAACTAATTTTCATGTAAAAAAGAAAAAAATCAACTTTAAATAAGATGTTTAAATTTGTAAACAAAAAGTTTCATTTTTAATTGGAAAACATATTTCAACCAAACCGAGTAATTTTTCACGAAAAAAAATTAATTTTTATCCAAAAAGACGAATTTTTAACAAAATACATGAATTTCTACAAATATTTCTAAAAATAATATGTGTTAAAATACTGCAACTTATATTTTCATAAACAAGTTAGATGAATAAATTTTATATTCTGGAAAACCAAGTACAATGAGTTTATGAGTTTGTGAGTTAAGTATTAATTATAAAATATTTCATCTTACCATGCAGTGTTATTAATTATTAATTTTTAAACTATATAAATTGAGAAACCGATTTTTTTCTACGTGTAACTGCCCAAATTTTTTTATTTTGTTTATTTAAAATGTCCATAAACATTTGAATTTGTATAATTCACCAATTATTATCTAATAAATATCATTTTTTTAAATATTTGCATCAATTGACAAAATTAAAGGAAATCCAACCTTGAAAATACGTCATATAAAAATATTTTGCTACAAAAACTATTTAGACAATGGTTATTCTTAACATTTTAATACTTTTTGTAATTAAGCGTAATTATTATATTAATATTTCTAGTGAATCAGACTAATTGTATAATATTTCGAAATTTAAAGTCATAAAGGTTCATGAATTTTTGATTGAAAAGGTGAAGAAAGTGAATAATATGTAAGATAGTGAATTTAGTCATTTTTTAAAGTAATACCGTCTAAATTTTATAAATTTCAAATTTTGCTGTTTGAAAATTAATTTATTCAGAATCTTTGAATGGAAAAATAATTTAGTTTAAATTAAAAGCATTACTATAAGAGCTCTTCACTTTAGAGTTCAGACTCGAGCGATCTAAATACTCCTAGATTTACAAATGATTTCAAAATGAAAGTAAGGAGGATTTAAAAAATATTTAGCCGATGTTGAGAAAATAAATTTTATAATTTCTATTTAAAATGTCCAGTTTAAATATCTTAGGTACGCCAGTCTTCTAAGACGAGATCTAAGACATAATCCCTGGCAAGAACAAGCTGGCTTGGTGTAACGCGCTTGATGCAACAAGGGGGGGGGGGTGATACCCGTTTAATTTATATGCTACAAAGCCTTTATAAATGTTCTCCGATCCTATAAATCTGAAATCTTTGCGAAATCATTGAAATCTTTTTGAAATATTTCTTAATACTTTAAAAATATTTGCAAAATATCATCATTAAAATCTTTGTGCCATCGTTTAAATCCGAAATCTTTGTATAACTTTTACTCAAATCACTTCTTAGTGACTTTTTGAAAATAAAGACAGTAGAATCACTTTTGCAAATAAAAAGATCATTTTAGTAACTTTTCTTTCAATATATTAACACATGGGCCAATTGCATTTTTTCCCGTACTTATTTCTGAATTTTATTGAAATCTTTTAGAATAATTGAAAAGACCTAATAGTAAACATATTTCAACAAATATTTGAATTCGCAAGCATAAAGCAAGACGAATTTTCTGTAAATAACTTGATTTACGACCAAGCAGATGAATTTTCAACTAAAGTTAAATAATCTGCTAACAAAATAAACGAACTCTCTCCTTAAAGAAAGTAGTTAAACTTTAAATCAAACAGTTGATTTTTCCCACAGTCTTTTTTGACCGAGGGCGATAAATGTGTTCTCTGCTTAACGTGAGAGTTTAACACCGGAGTTCAGATACATGCCACGGCGTCTCGTCGTGGGGTTCCCCGCGCGCTCTATGACCCTGGAGGGTATAGTGGGGACTTGTCTTTGAAATCCCACGCGACTAGAATGTTCTCCACGCTGCCCGTCCCGCTAGGGTATAGATGCTTCTAGAGGTATTGATGGAGTGGGTGTAGCGGGCTATAAATTGAGACATCAGAGCAGAGTGCAGTCACTTCACTC
>JAAAKG020055058.1:0-18162 GCA_010014905.2 Druon quercuslanigerum | reverse complement strand
ATAAACTAGGTATCACTGGGCATCACCAACTAACTTATTTAAATTAGCATCAATTCTTAGAGTGAAATGCCCCTCGACATGTTTTTTATAGAATTGATTTATATGCTCTTAATTCTTTTCCTTTTCCAAACATTAACAGCTTTGGCTCGTTATCGTAGGTGCAGTAGTACTAAAGATAATTTTTTTTCTGGTAAACGACTTTATAGTCATGTTCATAAAAATAAAGTTTTTTTTAAGAATATATGAGTTCTTAAGTATTTGAGGAATAAATAAAAATTTTGATGGAATTTTATACGCAAATTTGTCAATACAGGATCTTTTCAAAGTTGAGGTATTTACTCAGAGCACATGATTTCGGTGTTTTTTTTGCAAAGAAACGATGACAGTTCCTTGCCAGATTTTTATACAATAACCGAAAAACGTTAAATCAACGCAGAAATAAAGACGCATTTACATGCACGTTACTGTTAGTTTGTACCAATTTTTTGGTTCGAGATAATCATTTCCAAAGTGACCGGACTACATGGAAAAATCGGAGAGTAGATATTCTGATAAGGACCCCAACCAGTTTTTTCTAGACTAGATATTTTGATAGGGGCCGAAACTAGTTCCTTCTAGACTAGATATTATGAAAAGAGCCCCATCGCAACCCAACTTCAGATAAGTAAATATGGGGAAATTTTTGCACGGGTAATTACGCTAAATGATCACATTCGGAGAGTAGTCCAGAAAACATTGATGGGTGCCCTGTCAGGTTCTAGTGAAGAATTTCGTGCCTCGTATAGGTACAGCAACTCTATCTGATAACTGTTTTTTCTTAAAAGAAAAAATGCCATTTTGTTCAATAAGTGCAAATGTTCTGAAAAAACTGCATTTCCCGCTATTGTATCAAGTTGTAAAGTAGCCTACAATGGGAAAAAAACGAAATATTATAGGATGAAAAACTTGAATTGATTAAAATGATTGATTTAAAAATTATTTGATTATTAATAAGAGTTTAAATATAACTATATCAATTAGTGCAATCAATTTTGACTGAAGAATTAGTTAATTTCGAGGTTTTGTCTAAGGATTTAGGCAATGGGCCACTGTGATGTAAAATACAATGAAGTTAAATAAGTTTTGAAAAAAACTGCAAGTCGTTGATGCGCAAGGAGCCATACGCACCCGAGTGAAGGGCCTATGTTCTGTAACCATGGTGATTGATGGGAGGAAAGCCAATTAAACACAGTGAAGTATCTATTTTGCAATTTTGAGGTTTTAAAAGTTAATGAGTTATTTTGAGAAAAGTGTAATCAAGTTCAGTTGGATTTTTTAACGAAAAACAGAAGGCATCAGTAGAAAAGGATGCAACGTAAATGTTATATTCATGTGACCTTTGCGTACATCTGTGTTCCACAGTTATGCGAGCGGACTTTTTCATAATTTTATAGACCGTGGGCCGATGTAAATTAGAAGCATCTTTTCCGATTGCCCATTGAAAAGCGCTACAATTTACCCAGCATTCTTCCGCTAATTTTACTTTAGGTTGTACATCTTATTTTTACAACCTCGGAATTGTAATCGTTTTTGGCACATAAACAAATAATTAAAAAAAATATTGATAGAACATTTTTAATAGAAATTCGACATGTTTGCATTGTTTCCAGATTTTCAGGATTATGTGTTTACGAAGCATAAAGAATTTTAAAGAGTTTACCGAGCATGAATTGGTTGTCGAGTTCCGAAGATAGTTGGTCCAGCAATAGCGGAAATTTCGAAAGATAATTACAACATTCTCATTCGTATTTTTCACTAGGATTTTATTGAATATAAAAGGCGTAATAGTTTTAAATTCAGTTAAACGAATCAATTTTCAACAAGAACAAAAAAAGAATTTCCATCAAAGTAGGTTCTATTAATCCAGACCGCATTGAAGTGAGAAACGAGAATAAAGAGAAGTACCTTAAAAACACAGGGAAATGCGGAATTCTGGAAAATAATTGCATGATAATTTGAAAAAGTTAAAAAGAATATTTCATTTTTTTGAAGAATAAGTAAAAAAGATATTTTGTCCTAAGAAAACTGAAAATATTTCAATCTTATACGAATTTAGAAACATGAGAATATTAAGTAAATTACAAAGCTAAATTTATATTAGCAATTTTTACAAAGCGCCGAGAATTAAGAATTTTTTCATTTCTATTTAATTAAGGCGCTGGGCATATTAGTTGATAAAATTTTGAAAATTAACTTTAAATTTTTTGGAGCAAGTAGAAACTTTATCGTACCTAAAATTTCCAAATAAACTGAGAACTTTTCAGCAATTAAAATAACCAGCACCTGAATTAAATGAAAATGAAAAAAATGCGTCATTTTCAGCACTTTGCAAAAATCGCGTATATAAATTTGGCTTTGTAATTTACCTAACTAAATAATTTAAATAATTGTTCAAAGCTATTCGAATTATCCTCTAATTAGGTTGGACATTTATTTATATCTATGTAAATTTGTCTTTATGATAGAAAAATAATATTCTTTGTTGAAAATGTAACTGTTTTGTTTAATGTTCGTCTTTTTGTGTTTGCTAAAAATAAATTTCTTTAAAGCATTATTAACTATTTTTTTTATTAGTCAACTTATGTTTGAAATTAAACTACTAGGTTTAAAATTGAACTATTTTCTTGAAAAATGGTTTCTTTTGTTTCAAAGTTTACCTAATTTTTCTTGTGCGTTTTCGCTGGCCATCCTGGTTTTAGGTTTTTATATAATGATTTTTTGTCCTCGATAAGCTTGAAATGATGTAACCATACAAGATTTTTGCAAATACGGTGCAAACACAATTAATATTAGCGATTTTTAAGAACTTCATGAAGTCTTGCTGAAATGCAAATTCTATTTTAAATTTTTTGCACCCCGTAAAGGACTTAAAAGCTTTTATGGTTGAAATAATTTGAAATATAATTTCAGATTAGAAAATTATCAAAAGGGACACCAAGAACCGAATGTTCATCCAAGCTAACGGATTGTACATCCAAATAGCTGATTGCATGAGTTAAGTAACTGCGTTTGTTTTATTATATAAGTTACATCATGTTCTTAATGTTCTCAATTTTGGTTAGATCTTTAACAACGATATTGCAAAATTTTAAATTAGCTGCCAGTGAGCACTTATTAGACAGTCTCTAGTTTCTATTTTTCTTATTTAATTAATAATTTTTTTTTAACGCTACAATAAGTGTCATGTATTAAACATAGATCTCATTGTATAATTTATAAAACGATTTAAGCGATGTCACAGAAATAATAATTTTGCATTTTATATTATTGCTCTCATTACTTTGAAACTTTTAATAGGTTTAATATTTTTCTGTTTTTCTTACACTAGAAGAAAAGTAAAATACAAAGAATATGATACAATTTGGTTAAATATACTAAAAATCTAATAAACTTAACTTAAATTTCACTTAAATTTACTAGTATTCTTGTGAATTTAACTAAACTTGTTTTATAGTCCTTCTAGTTTTCTTACCTTTTTTCTTGAAGTATTTGAAATAGGGCGGGAAATAAGCTACCAATGGGCGCTTGCGTAACTATTTCAGGTTTAGCGATAAGGCTCATATATTTACATATAGACTAAATTTTGCACTTATTGAAATATAATAGAACGATACGCAATTTGTCGAAATGAACAAATTCTTGAACTCTGCGTGTTGGTCAAAATTACTAAATATAATATTTTAATTTTAGTATATTAATAATAATATACTAATTATACCGATTTAGAGCCCCCCCCCTTCCCCTCACAGATAGCTTGCGCCCAGCCGGTGTATTGTACGAAGTATGTTGCGTAAATTTCCCGTTCTTGCTTACCTTCTAGGCCAGAAAGAGCAGGAGTGAATGACGTACACATGCCGGTTGCGCCATGATTGTTGTTGTAGGCTCCAGAAGCTACGAGCACGCTCCAGAAGCTTGCACGCTCGGCAGTTGGTATTGCCTAGAGGTACATTAATTATAAGCTCACGGTGAACTAAGGTGTCTGTAACACCGTCTGGACAGGCGAAAAGAAATCCCTTCATCTCTGATCACAATCCAGCCAATTTGAGAAACATGTTGGACATACCCATTAATAGCTCTTCTCTACGTATAATGCCATAAAATTTACCATAAAGGGGCTTGTCAGCGACCAAAGATGTTAGTAATGCTAGGCCGTTGCAGTTTTGCTGGAATAAAATGGGAGGCCAAATACAGACGGGAAGGATGGGTAAAAAAGGTGAAATTTTCCTGAATCCACTTTACTCGTCGTTTAAGGCGCTCTTTGGCTGTTAAAAGAGCTCTTATTTTTTGCGTCCAGTTCTGCTTGATAGTCAATCATTAACACTAGCCCAACGTTTGATTTGCTTTCCGTAAGTTTCCAGCTAGTGCCTTATCTTTTGGAGTAAAGTTTTTCTTTGATGTTATGTAGCTAAACACGCACTGAATATTTGATGCATGCCGTCTCGCCGTTTTAATTTTGAACTGAAGCTTTGCAATACGCTCACGAGTCTTAGTCAGGCGTAAAGAAATATCATTACTTATATTGTTATATATATTATATTGTTATATTGTTACAAAGCAGGGAGACAGCTTTCTCGTAAGCTACACAGTTCAGATTCCAGAGATCAACATCTTCAGGGAGAAAATCAGGAGAAAATCACTTCAGCTAATTTGTCAGTCCTGAGAAAGGCTTTTGGGTGGATTTTTTACCTCCTAGTTCTCATGACGGCATTATCGGCTATCTGCAAAGGTGTTCTTGTTGGAACGGGTGGTATGCTCGCTGGAGGCTCTTGCTCTTGTCCTCAAAAAGAACTTCACCTCTTAAATACTAACGAGTTTCATGAGCATATTCCGGGTACATATTGACCCAACTTTCATGTAACCTCTGCATGTGTCCTCTTCGTGCCGGTGAGCTTTTGTCCGAGCCCACTGCCTGGTCGTATCCTCGGTTCGGCCCTATTGTCACTCCCAATTAAACCATGGCCTCCATCCGAGAGAGGCCTATTGTAGGTGGAACTGCGCGATACTAGTGACGTAACAGCAAATTTCGTTGCTTAGGGGAGCTAGCCCAATGCAACGTGGCTGACTGCAAGAGCCGGAGCTCGTGATTGATGGGGTCGCCATATCATATATTATTGTTATATTATTATATTATTATTATTCTTTTCCAAATATTTAATTTATTTTACTAGAAATATTATTTTAATATAATTTAAAACTAATTACCTTTAGTTATCAAATAGCATATTAAATAATAGTGAATTGATTCATTAGCGATTAAGTTAACATTAAATAAATTACGATGATAATTAACAATAACTATACAGGCTGTTTTCCGAGATCTTCATTCTCATCGCGCAGAGATTACCATTAACTCAAATTGACGGTGTTCTTTCGAATTATTACTCAGAAATTCGTACAGTTAACTCAGTTTTTGACTAATAATAAAAATGCTAACACATTATTTTGTTTTGGCCGCATTTGAAAGAATTTTCTGTTTTTCTGAGATAACGGTAGTCTTCAAAAATTGGGCAGTATATGAATGTTCGAAACCTTACAACAATTTAGGAAATTAAACATTTTTCGGGTAGGTTTAATCTAATCCCCTTTACCAGTCACAATTAACCTGTCGACTGCCAACTCCCTCCTTGCGCCGATTATAAAGACATGTTACTGCACATAATTTTAGCTCTCCAGGATAGTATTTATGGATCTAAAAACGCTGAAACAGCTGCTATGAAAAGTCATTTTGCAGAAAATGAGCCCACACGGCAAACTTCACACGCATCAGTAAATCGCAGTACTTATCTAATTTTACGCGGTATTTTATTTCACATATGTATTAAAAAGGTGACTTCTATGTCTGTACAACGAGAGAAGAGTTGAACTTTTCAGGCCTCGAGTATCAAAGCAATCTTCGCGCATGCGCATCAATTTTTATTGCCGATAGCACCTTATTAGCTAAGCATTCATGTTGTTTGATGGCGATGATTCTCGCGGAACTGCGGACTGCTGCTGACTCCTCAGCGGAGCATAATCGTTTCGAACCTGCCTCTATGGAAATAACAGAATTTTCTATGTGCACTGGCACAGGAATTCGTTTAACGCTCGCAAGCTCTGAATGGCAATTTACTTGTTGCTCTGCAGTCATAGTAAAGTAGCATTTTCATCCTACATTACTGAGATATTAAGAATTTACGTCGTAGAAAAAAAATTATGCAGAAAACAGTTTTCACCACGAAAGAATGGAAGATTCGCTGACAGAAATATAATGTTAATGGCATTAATGACAATACTTAAAGTATGAAATTTTGATATTGTGACATATGAAACTATATTACATCATGTTATTACAATTATGAGACATATTTCAATTCCGAAATATATTAAACATCATAATTAATTGATGCCAAACAAGGGGGCTAGCCAGACGAAAATGATAGTTTACAAGTGCTTAGGTGATACACGTATCATAAGTTTCGGAAATAAATGATCGGTAAAGTAGAACAGCCACTTATCTGGCGGGCTACATGAAATAAACTATTGAATATTATTATTTTTAATCCGGTCGCTTTGGAGGTTTCTTGTATTGGTACGGTAGAAACATTGCTTAAAGTGCGTTTCTAGTATAATGTCAACGAATAACAGGTTATATTGCAGCTATCTCTATATTGATTGAAAATAGCTTATTCTTCTTGCTGGATATGTTTTAAGGTGATTTTTTCATTACATAAAATACCAAAGAAGCGAACTATCATATTTTTATATATTTACTGCCGTACAAACTAAAAATATACATAAGTCACATTGCCGCTTAGGTTGACTTTTTCATTGCCAAGTTTAAGATAATAATCCTAAGCGGGAATTTCACTTATGTTTCTTTTTAGTTTGTACAACAGTTTACAACAGTTACATTTAGAGCATGCGTCAGAAAGCAACTATTTTTCTGCATGACAATATCAATAAAACTTCATCATGTACTGTAAGGGAAATACAAAGAATGCAATGCTTGCAAAATCGTGAAATTCTTACACATACTGAAAAAAGGTGATTGTATAATTTTTAGTATTTGTCGATTTCAAAAAACATCAGATATAGCATATAGAGATAATTTTTATAGTTTAAATAAAATATATATTTTCTACACAAAAATTTTAATCTACAAAGGATAAAGAAAATCATAACATGATATTCTAACACTCACGGAAATTTCAAGCAATATTCTTGGTTATTACGTTTTCTATTTCGGTAAAGGCACTTTTATCGGCTCCTATACTAGACTCTTAAGAAAAATTTTCGCACGACAAAAAGCGGGAGATGATAGAAGTCGTTTTGAAAGCCCGGCGTGTCGTAATCTAGTTTCGAATGATTCCATTTTCTCGAGGCAATCCTCTGGGGACAAGTAAAGTGATTCGGAATCGAAAGCCACAAAGAAGAAGCACGAGTTTTCCGCATGAAGGAGATCTAGTATAAGGTCTTATGGCGGACGATATCCGAGAAAAGCCTTGGGACATAATGAAAACTTTTTTAAAGGTTCAAAGTAATGGCGGTGACAATTTTTTAATAATTTTAAGTCGATTAGAGACGTTTTATTTTATGAACGAAGCACGCGAAGATTTCTGAGATACCTTACGGTTATTTCAACCCACAAAGAAAAAAGATTTTTTTCGCAAATATAAAAACCAGCACAAATATTGCTTAGGGTATTGAAACAAAATTACAGCGAACAATTTCTGAATCATCAGTATGTAAATGGCATAAAAATTAAAGATATGAATCCGATTTCATCGTGAAATCATAAATATATCCTTAATATTGATAAATGTCATTTCTTAAATACTTGAAATCACAAAGTCTCGTAATCTTTTTGTTTCGCTAAATAACACAGAAAACTTAGTGTATTTCTTACCCCAGTTTCAGACTACTTTTTACCAGCATCAAAAAATCTACTTTAGGTGTAACATTTTCTCCCAGCATTAGGAATGGTATGATTGCTAGAGTAGTAATTATTTCCATTTTTATGAATCATTTGCTTCTACTCGCATTATAGTGCAAATATCAATAAATAGAATGTCCTCCAATTTTTAGCTAAGTCGATTAATACTTACCCACGGGCCCAGGTAATGGAATTCTACCACAAGATTAACCACGAAAAATTGGGGCAAATGTTTGGGTTATAAGTAACTTTTTAATCTGTTTTTAAAGCAATCAGGCAATAAGTCCCAGGTATGATCAAAAGTCTTGATTTTTAAAAACTTTCAAGATTTTTGGAATGGAAAACTGAACAATGTCGGTAAACAAATTTATTTTCTCTAGTTATTGAGTAAGAATTATTAAACATCAGAGGGTTCACAAAAATTGTGATGTTTAAAAGCTATTAGGCTTAAGCGAATATTGAAACTTTATTGAACTTATTTATTTGTATTATTTATTCTTTATTTATTTGCTTACATCGGACTGCATGGAGCTTTATAAACTTAATTTCACCCGGTAAATTTTTTAAGTTTCTGTTTTCGCTCGGGATCCTCTAGTCGTACACAGTTTATACATGCATGAAAACTGCAAGCAAAGTAAAAACTATAAAACCGCTTCCTAATGTAATTCTATATAATAAGTGAAGGGCACTATAATCCGATCTACTCAGAACAAAATATACATTAATTGTATATCAATATCTCTATGGTCTTAGTGATACATTCAGCTATGGCCTCATTAATAAATGCAGCGTCAGTATGACTTAATTGATATCAGTTCATTAGTACTGCCCGTGTTGAGGGCATAATTGTATTATTATTATTATTATATAATATAATACATAATAATAATATAATATATACTTGGTGGGGAAGGGAGTAATGTGAGGAGGGGATTATAGAATTTTTAGATTGACCTAGAATTTTTGTTTTATTTATTTAAATAGCACATTCGTTCTGCAACTCTGCTCCGACCCAGGTTGCTGATCAATCTCTCTAGCAATCACCTAAAGTGATGATCCTCACGTAGTCGTCATGTCAGGTTCCCCACTTGTGTTCATTAGTATCCAAGGTCTTTTACTACAGGCGTCATTCACTCTACTGACACTCTTTTTATTAACTATTTTCCGCCATACTTTTCAGTCCTGGCATACTTCTCTAGCTTCTTTCACGTCCATGCATTTTTTCATGCAACCTGTCGTGTTTCTGTAGCTTCTTATGTCTCGTCCAACTAGGGTCTCATTCAAACATTGCATTCTCTCAATATGCCCGAACCATTTAAACCGATTTCTTTCCCATGTGTCAACTAGAGTCTCTTCTGCACCATAATCTTTGAGAATTATCTCGTTACTCACTTTCTCCATCCGAGTTTTCCCGCACATTATGCGCAAGAAGCTCAAGTTAAATGAGTTAATTTTATTTAGATTTTTTTCTTGATAGCTCCATATATCGTTACCGTCTAGTACAGTTAGTACAAATATAGAATTATGCATTGCCATTTTAGTCAAAAACACTACCCTAAAGAATCATAAAAATATTCCTTCTGTCTCCGCATCGTAGATATAGATAAAAATCACAAAAAAACAAGTTTTTCATCAATAAAAATAGTTTAAAGCAAGTCGTTTTATACCTGTATAGCGGTAATTCCATTAAAATTGATTTTTACTCTCCTTAATTGACTTTGAAGTTTCAAAAAGTTGAAAAAGTCGACTTTTTCGCTATTTTCTTAGATTTATGGTCAATTTCTCGACTATTTGACCAGGCTACAACAATAATATATAAGGAATGTTGAAATTAAAATAATTTTTATGAAACTTTAATTACAAGAAAATATTTAAAAGTGATATATTGCTATTTATTTGAGAAAAAAATTATTTTTCGGTATATAAATTATTAGAAGAAATATTTCGCAGTCAATGCATTTGTACCTACATAGCAAAAAATTATTCAAATATTTTTTACTATTTTCTTAGAGTTACGGTGATTTTTTCGACTATGTGACCATGAAATGTCTGATATGCGTTAAGAAGAATATGTTTTCAATATGTTACACAATAATATATGCAAATTGTCGATGTCACTGTATTTTTCAATGACTGGGCATTCGCTTGACAAATCCATTTTTTAAACTTAAACCACTAATAAATTACATACGATGTTTACTGAATTTAATGCGAAAAAGAAATGCTCTTTAAAATTCGAGTTCCCCAGCTGTCTTATAACATACTCGCAATTAGACAGTCAAAACTGAACATCATTCTTTTTCGGAAAAAGCGGGTAGGAAAAACAAATTCCAAATAAAAGCCTGGTGATCCGTGGTGCCCTGGTAAAATATCAACAAAACTTTGACGCACTCAAAAATTGGAGTGAACCATGTTTGTTTTGATTCTCTGGATTAGCGAGCGAACCGGGGACGCATCAAAATATCATCTGATATTAAAAAATTACAAATTTTAGATTTTGCTTCTTG
The DNA here is from genome assembly GCA_010014905.2 of Druon quercuslanigerum. NCBI lineage: Eukaryota > Metazoa > Arthropoda > Insecta > Hymenoptera > Cynipidae > Druon > Druon quercuslanigerum. The sequence goes on along the minus strand of JAAAKG020055058.1, from coordinate 7,704 downwards.
TGGAAACTACAAAAGACTTCGGTTAAAAACTTAAACAGGATGTCCACATTGAAACTAATGTCAGCAATCAGCATAAACGTAATACCTTGATAATTTAATGACATTATAACAAGCTAATATATGCTCCATTTTTTTAATTTGATTTTATTCAGAATATCTTTTAAGAAATATATAATACTCGTATGATGGTAACATGGTTGATAAGGCATATAACTTTAAGAAAATAGTGAAAAAGTTGAATTCTGGGTATTATTTTAATCCTCTACGTTATTCTGGCCTGATAAAAATGATTTAAATTACCTCCTCACTATGCAAGTATAAATCTAGGTACACTCGAAAACATTTTCCCCTTATTTTTAGATACCGAAAATTAATTTTGTTGTGAAAGAAAGAGCAATATTTCACTTTTAGATATTTTCTTGTAATCCAAAATGAATAAGAATGATTTTAATGTCGACATTCTGCATATATTATTGGTGTAACATATTGAAAATACATTTTTTGTAACGTATATTAGACATTACGTGGTCAAATATTCGAAACAATGGCCACAACTCTAAGAAAATAGCGACAAAGTATCAATTTTTTTCGATATTTTGAAATTACAAGGTCAGTTACGTAGGGTAAAGAATATTTAAATCATTTTTTGCTATGTAAGTACAAATTTATTGGCTGCGAACTATTTCTTCCTTATATATTATTATTGTACCATATTGAAAATATATTCTAATTAACATGTGTCACACATTATATTGTCAAATAGTCGAAAAATTTACTATGAATCTAAGAAAAATGCGAAAAAGTAGACTTTTTTCGATTTTTTGAAACTTCAAAGTCAATTAGGGAGGATAAGAAATATTTTAATGAAAGCATCGCTGTAAAGGTATAAATCGAGTTGCTTTGAGCTGTTTTTATTGATTTTATTGATTATTTAAATCTCAGGAGACAGATGAAACTTTTTTTTATGAAACTTTAGGAGCGTGTTTTTGACTCCCAAAAGAAAGTGTTAATTGCTATTAGAACTTCGCCCAAACAACTTTATTTTTTCCTATACGCCCTACTATACAGTCAGAAAAATAATTGTATGTGATCCATTCAATATTATTTTTTAAAAGTTTTCGAAAGAAAACTGCTTGAGCAAATTAGAATTGTTTATGGTAAACAAATAGAAATTTGTTAATTATTACAATAAATGTATCAAAATTATGTAATTATTTAGCGAAATATAGGATAGGATACACACGTGCCCGGTGGCACGTGTTAATGTTTTAATTATGGAATGAAGTTATGGATTTTGTTTCTCCAAAAATGGAACCTGAGGGAAGGGGGGAGCTTTCTCTATAGCTCGAAAAGCCTTTTTGGACTACCTTCATAAATACATTGTTAAGTTTCGGAAATGCTACCTGACCACTCTTTTGTTCTTAATTCAATAACAAATAAGGTAAACGTCCCAGTAATCGTGACTTTAGTCTCAGTAATCGTGATGCCAAGTTTCTTGTTTTTTATTTAAATTGAATGAATGTAATTTCTATTTGCTATTATAAAATGCTAAAAATAAGTCACTTTTAACATACTTTTTTACCAATAAATTCAAATTATAACCTAGTTTGAGGATTACTGGGACATTCCCGTTTACTGGGTCATTCACCTTAATTACTTCTGACACTAAAATGTACCCTAATGCACAGAAAGAATAAAGAAATTAATACATTTTTTGACAAGTTTTTATAATTTATTTTCCTGCGCTAACATCCATGCAAACTTAAGCATTCTAAAATAATCGTAATATAATAGAACGCTTTTGTAGTTGCGCGCTGTTGATCGATTGAAAATGGTGGATAGTATCAATATCTCAACCTTGTCGATAATTATTGACGCTGCCAATGGAAAAAGTGGGGATGAGGAGAAAGGAATTTCCATCGTAATGCAGGAGTTCCGCACATCGCTGTACAGGAGTCATCGGTATAGAGGACATCGTTATACAGGAGTTCGAGTGTACGACGAGTTGAAGTCAAAAGCGCTCGCCGCTCGAAGCGATTCTACAGCCGATTATTGCACGGAACATGGTATTTTTTCGGATTGAATTATTATAAAGAATTAAAATCTTTTTGAAAGGTTTACCTTTATCAACGGAAGCGAAAAAGACTCCCCTAAACGTTGAAAAAATATTGCAAATTTTATTAAGAATTGTCCACATTATTGCGAGTTGATTCCAAAAAACACAGTTTTTCAATGAAAAAAATGCAAAAAGAAGTAACATTTCTTTTTTTTATTCAACAACACAAGCGAAGCAACCAAAAAACTTCTTCTGGGGAAAAGATGCAGTTTTTAATTCTCTATATTGTAAAATTTTTAGAACAAGGATTTTCGAAAAAAAATTTCCCATCCCCACTTTCTTGACATGGACAAGAGTTTTACCCGTTTCGAGCGTTCGCCCGGTTTTTGCATCCCGACCGTCAATTGCAAGTTATTACAGGCGCAAAAACAGAAAAGTTAAAACACTAATAAAAAAAAAGATAAAATCAGAAAAAATACAAAACGACTTTGAAGGATGCAAGGAACTTGTTTACACACATATAAAGGGAAGTATGAGGCCAGAGTTTGTTAGCATGAGAAATAGCAAGTGTGAAATGCTATATGATAGGGGAGAGTCGGGTGGTCTGATCCGTGCGGGTGCTTTGAGCCACCGCAATTTTTCGGTCTGTTGACCGTGAGATCTCTTCGTCAATAGTGTTAAATTGTTGTTAGAATACCGTTCATGTATTATAAAATCGAAAAATTTTTACGTGAATAAAATTTTAGCTTGGTATTGCATCATACGTAATTTTTTTTCATTATACTCAAAAAGTAGCGTCATTCGGATGGTTTGAGTTACCCAATCTTATTCGTGTTTCGCATTCGGATAAATATTCATCGATTGGAAATAATAAAAAATTGTGTTTTGGAATGCATCTTTTTTGCTTTTTGGAGCCATTTAAACCAAAAAAACCTCATATTAATTGAGATTGTGCGTTTTTATTTTATTTCTGCAGGTTTTATACTGTTTTCTAGATTTTTTAAGCTGGCTTAAACCGCCCTACAATTTTGTTGTTTCCCAAATTTAACCCACTTATGTAATGGAAAAAAATTAGGCTTGTTTAATTTCGAAAAATCAATGATGCAGAAGCGTAAATATTGACGTTAGGTTTCCAATAGTAGAATATCAACTTCTTGGTATCTTCATCCAGTGAGATTTTTTAGTTAAAAAACAAAACATGGTGAAAACCACCTGACACTTTCCTACATGCGGGGTACCAGACGCTTTAAAAGACTCTTTTCGGAAATTATTCGAAGATGAAGGCATAGGGCACCGACCACGACTGCGATGTAGAACACGATGCGTTAGAATACTCAATTGAGATTAAAGCTGAAATGTTTAAATACGATGTCGAGCACATGTCTCACAGGCTATGCGAATTAATGAATTTATGTATTAAAATGGGAGAAATACCATACAATTGGAAAAAGCGATTATCGGACCAATGTATAAAAGAAAGGGACATAACAGACACGATAATAATTACAGAGGTGTCAGCTTATTAAGTGCCGTAAGTAAGGAACTAGAGAGGGGCTAGTGATGAGTATGTTATTTCATGGACTGGAGGTCTGGGAGTGAAAGGATAGAGAGGAGGTAAATAGGATACAGGAGAGGTATGTAAAGTGGACCTCTGTGCTGGAAATCAATACGCCTAATTACATTATCAGGAGATAGATGGGGATAACGACTTTAGGGATTATGTCGGAGAATCAAATGTGTAAATATGAGGAGAAATTTTTCGAAGAGAGGGTAAGGGGAGTAAGCTGTTTATTGAGTTTTGATGGGAGAAAGAGAGCAGGAGAGGTGTGGGAAGATGAAGGTTGAAAGAGACGGGTATCTTAGAATGAATAGAATGCATTTAAATGAATTGACAAGGATGTACGGATTGCACGAGGAAGGAAGGTATATGAGATAGTTAAGAAAAACGGTATGGAGAGAAAAGGCAGCAGGGGAGGAGAGAATTAGAGAGTTAAGGTATAACCGGAACAACAGGTAGATTATGCCAAGGGATAGGGCGCACTATTTGTATAGAAAGGAGAGAAAAGAAGTCGCAGGCTTATACCGAGAGTGAGATGTGGGTGTATGCATGATTTTAAGGTTAGGGGTGTACAAGGAGGTTGAAAGGAGTGGGATAAGCATAGAGGTATTCATGCATGAAAGAGGGACACAAGGGCAGTAGCATAGGTGAAGGAGGTGTTGGGTAACATGGAGAAAAAGAAAAGAAGAGAAGGAATGAGGAAGTGGAATAGAAAAGGTCGAAATATACAAATGTAAATATCCTGAATAGTAGATAACTATTAGGTATTAACCGTGGAGGCAGAGTTTGGCAATGCGAGATAAAGCGAGAAGGTAGAAACATGCGTGCGAGGTAAGGTGAAGCGAAGAAGGCAAGGGGATAAGAGTGGACGGTAAACGTTTATATTATACTATAATATAATATAATATACTATACCATACTTCACTGCATTCCACTACATTACACTTGACTAAACTACTCTACTCCACTCTACTCTACTCTAAACTACTATCCGTTAACACCTTATTATGTTATTACATCTTATGTTATGCTGTGTTGCGTTGTGTTATGCTATGCTGTGACGTGCTTAGCTGTCCTGTGCTGTGACGTGCTGTACGGTCCTGTGTTGTATTATTAATTACGCTTCAGAACAGATGAAGAGAAACTTTTTGGATTCCGAGGATCGAACATTATTTAAATAAGCTACACAGGAATTTTAGATATTTACGCCTTTTCTACATCAGGGTAAAAATTATGTATGTATTATTTTCGGGTAAAAGTGAATGCAAAACTAGGCCCTGTACTCAATCAATCGAAACTCTGACGCCAGAGGGTTAACAATAAGCTAAAAATATCGAGAATTTATACAGTTATCCTGCTGTTTAAACAAGAAAAATATAGTAGGTCCATTTTGGACGGGTCCTCTGCAACCCTGACTTAAAATTTCCAATTCTCACTATATTTACAATTTTCATCTTACTTTGCTTATCGATCGAATCTCAAATAATAAATATCCACTAAGTTTTTGTTTTAAAAGGGAAATTTTCTAACTAATTTATCATTGCTTTTCTTAACTTATCACTTATTGCAGATACTACCTAGGAAACAAAAATTTATTGGATGCGTTTAAATCGGTAAACAATTTTTTTTTTAATCGGTATTCTTAATAGAAGTTTGACAATCGACATCCGCAGTAGGATATTTTCCGGAAGCAGTTTGAAAAAGGCATGAATTAGGATTTGCATGATAAAAACGTAGATATTAATCGGGATTCACCGATTTATAATCAAAAATAAATTACTAAGGTGTATTATTTAAAACAAACTCTTATCAGCAGCCCTTTGATCCAGCCCTATCCGACTCTCCGACCTATTGTATAGCAGCTATTTTCGTTTACAAGTTCCACGTATGAGTTCAACTCATCCGCTAGCCACCAGATAGCACGTAATTAATTTTTTAATTTATTTTTCGAGCTTTTGCTGATAATAGTGAGATGTACTGCGTCTTCTTGAATATTTTGATACGTTGAATATGTATTGTTACAAGGCTAGGTCGTGTATAAGTATCCTTTTGCAATTCGGGATACCAATCCTTCAAAGAAGAGTGGACTCTTTTTCAGTTCCTGCAGATTCAGATCACCTTCTAGAATACGTAAAAGCAATTCCGCTGCAGCATTTTACTTTACAAAGTAAAGTTTTATACTTCATATACCATTAAATAATAATTTAAATAGAAGTCAAACTAAAAATGTAATTAATGTCAGTGTTATGTTTTCATACAACAGTAATGTAAGAGTTCATTATTATAAGCAATATTTTATAGAACTTTAACAATAATTATTGATGAAATTCAAAAAAAAAAATTTAATTGATTAAAAAAGTGTATGTGGGAAAAAATCTCTTTTTTTAGAGAAAAGTCGGTATGTTTTCTGCATTGTTTTTTAAAAACTTAAATCTTTTTTAATCCTTATTAACTTTGACCTAATTGAGATATTTATCGTTTTATTTTTGATTGTGATAGCGTTTATTGTCTTATTTCCAAACCCACTGAAAGAAACAAGAAAAAGCTTTAAAATTAATAAAATGGCGGTGGTTTTTCTAAGAATATGAAAAATTGTTTTAAAAATAGAACACATATATTTTTTGCTTTTTAAAGAAATTTTTATTTTCATAGTGAAGATATCTTGTGAATTTCGTGCGGGCTAAATAACGTTTCTCGCCAGAAGAATTTTTTTCATATAAACAAATTTTCTCATTTTTCGTGTAGACAACGACAGATACGACAAAAATTTAAGATAATACTTTTCACGTTTAAACACGTTCGATGAAAATAACCTCTTGCTTTTTTGCAATACCATACATAGTTTACGAGGAAAATTCCAAAATAACATTTTTTGAAAAAAGAATGCTTTCGGCCTTAAAAATTGTTTAGTCCGCATAAAGCTGAAATGATGCTGTAGCATTTCTATCTCGGTTACTAAAACCGTATCTATTTCCTCGAAGGTTCAAGTGGGAACTTTTATTGAATTGCGAGGAGCACTCAGTATGTTGATCCTGGATTTTAAATCCAATTTCTAAGGAGATATTAGGAATCACTAACTCATCATCATTGTGACTCGCGAATCCAATTGGTGATTCCACTCTGCAGAATCACCTTTTTCCTACTTGAAGCTACTTTAAAAAAAAACACATAGATCTCGCCACGAGATAGATTTACTTTTAGAATTTAAATTTTGCTCCTGACTCTACTTTTGATTATTTGTCCAGAACGACTCACAAAAAGCTAGAAAAGATTTATTCTCTTTTAGAAAACAGAATTCTAATCATTTTTACCCATAATTAAATTGACTGTTTTCAGTAACATAAAAGAAAAGGGTTATTTTATTTTCATTTGAGCCTTGCTCTTATTGAAAAGGGATCGAGAATGATCTCAACACAAAATATTGTTGATTCACAGCAGCTAGAGATTTAAATGGCAATTCTTAATTCGTTTCAGACCGGAGTTTCCTTTCTACGAATTACCGACTGTTTTCCAAGAAATTGACGAGAAGTTCGTCGCATATTAAATGCCTCCTGACGTCACGCGGGTACTCTCTGTGAACGAGAAGCGTGCGAAGGAGAATTGTATTTAGTAAGAGATCCTTTAAGAAGAGTTGAGACAGATTTCCCCCACCAACGAACTTTTATATAACCGGAATCGAAAGTTGGTATATTTCGTGAAGGTCAATTATGTAAAAAACTTAAGGTTTTGTATAATTCTGACATTGAATTTTAATGTATTTTATTATCAGTTGTCATTTTCGTGACATTTTCGCGTGTCCTATTCATGCGAAAGTAATGTGCGTTATGCGAGTGCTTGATTGAGGTTATGTTGACCAAAGTGCTCCATTTTACTCTGTTGCTCCGTTTATACCTATGTGATTATATCGTACCGCGTGCAAGAAAAGATAAGTCAGATAAGGAATAGTTTTTATTTTTAAAAGAAAATGGTGATTTTTTGCATTTTATTCTGCAAAAACAAAAATGGTTGTGGAAAATTTTATGATAATTATAATTATAATAATAATTGAAACACTTTTCTCAGCTCGAAAAGTAACAAGAATAATTTCTTT
>JAAAKG020055057.1:7532-42535 GCA_010014905.2 Druon quercuslanigerum | reverse complement strand
AATAAGCATAAAAATTCATTAAATTTACTATATTTAATCAGGTTTGGACGCAAATAGGAGCACGGACGCAAATAGGTACATTTACCTTACTCGCAACCATACCATTAACTGGTGTCTTACTAACATTAAAACGAACACCAAATTTATCACCCAGTGCTAGAGTTTCAGCTACCTAATCCGGGATTTCAACATTTGACATATTTTTAAAGCAGATTTTGACCTAAAGTCTCTATATTGTTTGTTACATGCTGCATTCCTATTTTGCAGTAAATAATAACAATAAAAATGTTATCAACAATAAAACAATAAAACTGTTGAGAAAATGCTAAACAATAATATTCTGTATAAAAATATTAAAACTAGTCTTGTACCAACAATATGTGTAAAATGTAATGATATAGCCATCAGATGGGAGAAAAATAGGATAATAAATAAACAATTAGTTAATAAATTAGAAATAAGTAATAGTGTGGTAGCTAAAGCTTATGCTCTTTCAAAAATGCATAAACCAAATCTAATATGGAGGCTAATTGTGTCTACAGTTGGAACTCCCACGTATAACTTAGCAAAATATTTATTATATGTTCTAAACCCTGTTTCAGCAAACACAGAATCCTTTGTCAAAAATAGTTTGGATTTAAAAGTCTTTTTGAAGAAAATTAAGGTTTCTTTAACACATTCTATGCTCTTATTAGATGTTGTCTCTATGTTCGATAACATTCCATTAGATCTTGCGTTGGATTGCAGAGAAGAAAAATTAAATTCAAATCATAATCTAACCAAAATAACATAATCTAAATTTTTAATAGCTACCAGAACTGTTTTTAATAACATGGTTTTCTCATTAATTGGAAAATATAATAAACAATTAAGTGGTTGTCCTATGGGTTTTTCATTGTTCCCTATATTTTTCAAATTTAGTTTTAGAAGATTTAGAGAAAAGAGCTTTAAAAAAGTTAAATTTTATACCTGTTCTATATAAACGTTATGCAGATGACATTTTGGCTATTGTTCCTACTGATAAAATTAATGATTTCGTGAATTTTTTCAATTGTATAGAAAATTCCTTATAGTTTACATTCAAATTTGAACAAAATAACTTAATAAATTACCTTGATTTGCAGATTATTAAAACACATGATGACTATTTAATTACCAATTGGTACAAAAAAACCATCATGGTCGGGTAGATATCTCGATCACAATTTAAATCATTTATTTGGTTTCGTAAAAGGATTAATTGTTAGGCGTATACAGTGATAATTATTTTAGAAAAGAAAATTTGGAACAATTAAAAAAATTTTTCTCACATGTACATTGACGGTCGAAGAAAGGAATGATTTGATTCTCATCAAGCCTGATATCAAATTTTTGGATTAAAACATAAACCATTACATTTTTTGTTTACAATTCATAACTTTCGATTTTTGTTAAAAATAATTTTTTTTCTGTACAAAAGTCATCATTTAAGTAGAAAAATTACCCATTTTGTGACAAATTAATATTCTTGATAGAAAATTCAACTATTTCGTTGCAAACTAACTTTTTTGTGGAAAATTTATAGTTTCGGTTCAAAATGTTTTTTCTTCTTCAGAAAATTCGTCTATTTTGAGAAAAAAATAATGTTTTTTGGTTAAAAATACAGCTGGTATTGTCGTGAAAAATCAATAAATTGTCCATTTTTTGTTTATTTTTTTAACTGAATTTTGTTATATTATATTAGTGTATTATGTTGTGCTATTGCTAAAGCTAAAAAAATTAGATTTCAGAAATCTGATTCTTAATGTTGAACAAGTTTAGGTTCTTTTAGTGTTTTTATTGCAAATTGGCATTTTTAAAGAAAAATGAAATATTTTTATCAATTATTAAAACTTTTGTCCTTAATTTTCGTTTCCATCCTTTTGGATAATGAAAACTATGAAATATACAAATTTTATAAGAATATTAATTTATAATATTAATTAAAGAATTTCGTGAGATAAAAAGTATTAATTGTGTTTGTTTTTTAATTTTTTTTTAATTTTTAATTTTTTAGTTAACTTTAAATTAATGTGTCTAGAACAGTAAGTAAATCTGGCATCAGTGATAAAACAGAATCCCTTTAAATGAAAGCTCAGGGTCGCAAAAATTGTTCTATTATCCCACAATGTCTGGAGATAAGATCAAAATAAATCTCAAAGCTACTACGATTGTGTATGCGCGAAGCCATTTAAATGTAAATTCTCGAAGTAACTCTGTTTCTAGGAACCAGTGCATTATTTTTTATGGTACTAGGCGGATCTTAAAATTCTGCCATACACTTTCACCGGAAGTGCATGGCAGTATAAGGCAAAGCAAGAAACTTTACTAAAACGATGGCTATCGCTCGAACAGTTCGAAACTTTGAGAGAAGAAAGTGTTTCTCCCGGCTGATCGATAAACTTTATATCTTAGGGAATAGCAATTTCGCGGTATTCCCACAGGAAGGATCCTGGTTGGCTCCTTATCGGTCCTGCCCCCTACCCAAGTCGTCCAGTTTGGTGTCGTGTGAATTATTGCACACTTTGTGCACAAAACTAATAACACCTTAATTTTCTCCAAGGAAATTAGTTTAATAAAATCGTGAATTTGAATACTCCTTCCTTTTCTATCATCTTACAACATTTATTATATTTTTATTCATTAACCGTCCCTTATTTTTCACTAATTGTCTTTCCTTGTCTCTTCTTTTCAATTCTTTACACTTTGCTGCAGTCCCTTCTCTTTAAACTCTATCATTAAGGAGCTCCTTTTCTTTCTTATACCTCCTTCACATACTTTTTGACTTATTCTACGCATTTTACCTTCCTTACCCTTTCCACAATTTTTCATACCTCCTGAAATTCTCTTTTTCACTCCCTTTCTACAAGTCTCTTTCCTACAATTCTTCAGAGTTTACTGCAGACACTTCTCCTATACACCTAACCCTTCATTACTTTCTTATACCTCTTTTCAAATACTTTTCCATAATTTCTACTCCTGTTGTTTTCCTTACCTTCCCATCCAACCTTTATACCTCCTAAAATTCTCTTTCCTACTCTCTTTGTAAAAGTCTCTCTCCTACATTTCTTCATAGTTTACTGCAGTCGATTCTCTTATACATCTATCCCTGAAGAGATCCGTTTCCTTCTTATATCTCCTTGAAAAACTATTTTACTCCTTCTCTTCCCTTTGTCTTTCTTACCTCCCTTTCTACAAGTCTCTTTCCTACAATTCTCCAGAGTTTACTGCAGACACTTCTCCTATACACCTAACCCTTCATTACTTTCTTACACCTTCTTCAAATACTTTTTCACAATTTCTCCTCCTTTTGTCTTCCTTACCTTCCCATACAACCTTTATACCTCCTAAAATTATCTTTCCTACTCTCTTTCTATAAGCCTCTTTCTTATATTTCTTCATAGTTTACTGCAGTCGCTTCTATTATACATTCATCCCTGACGAGATCCATTCCCTTGTTATACTTCACTACTTCTCTTCCCTTTGCCTTTCTTACCTTCCCATCAAACTTCTATATCTCCTAAAATTCTCTTTCCTACTCTCTTTCTTGCAATTCTTTACATGTAGTTTACTGCAGTTACCTCTCCTAAACATCTATCCCTAAAGAGCAAATCTAAAGAGCACGATTCGATTCTTACACCTCCTTCAAGTACTTTTTCACAATCTCTTCTCCTTTTGTCTTCCTTACCTTTCCATCCAACCGTTATGCCTCCTAAAATTATCTTTCCTGCTCTCTTTCTACAAGTCTCTTTCCTACATTTCTTCATAATTTACTGCAGTCGCTTCTATTATACATCCATTCCTGACGAGATCGATTACCTTCTTATACCTCCTTCAAAAAATTGTTCACTACTTCCTTTCCCTTTGCCTCTTTTACCTTCCCATAAAACTTCTACATCTCCTAAAATTCTCTTTCGTACTCTCTTTCTTGCAATTCTGTATAGTTTACTGCAGTTACCTCTCCTAAACATCTATCCCTAAAGAGCACGATTCGATTCTTACACCTCCTTCAAATACTTTTTCACAATCTCTTCTCCTTTTGTCTTCCTTACCTTTCCATCAAACCTTTATACCTACTAAAATTCTCTTTCCTACTCTCTTTCTACAAGTCTCTTTCCTACATTTCTTCATATTTTACTGCAGTCGCTTCTATTATACATCCATTCCTGACGAGATCCATTCCCTTCTTATACCTCCTTCAAAAATTTGTTCACTACTTCCTTTCCCTTTGCCTCATTTACCTTCCCATAAAACTTCTACACTCCCTTCTCACACCGCCTTTAAATACCTTTCACTCATTCTCATCCTTTTAACTTTCTTACCTTCCAATCAGATTTCTATACCTTCGCTCCTGCTCTGGTATTATTCAATCTTTTTTACTTCTTCTCTCATCATACATCCACGCATCCTTTGTTCTACCTCTAGCGTTTTTCTTACCTTTCTTGTAATCTCTTAATCTCTTCCCATTTCCCCATCAACACATCTCTTCTTCATATCCTTCTTCAATTTTTTTAAATCTACTCATTTCTGTTTTCCTGATCTGTTTCATTAACTCTTTTGCTTTTTTATCCGTCCTCTTACATAAGCTCTATGATAACTTTAGTCCCTTGCATCTTCCATTTTACTACCATTTTGTACCCCCTTGTCTAAACCCTTTTTTTTTGTCTTTTTCATATTTTGATTCTAATGCTCCTCATTTAAGTATTTCTCCGATCCTGTACTTTAGAGAGCCAACCCTTCTTCATCATCTACCATCTCTCTACCATCCTCGACCTCTTCTTTAAATCGTTTCTCTTCCTCTTTTTTTATGACAGTTTTCAGAATGATTCTTTCGTCTCCTATATTCTTCAGTACTTTTTCTTTCTTTTCATTTTCTTAATTCATTCCACATTTCCTTCGTCTCTTTACGTTCCTCATTCCATCCATTTCACCCCCCTGCCTTCATTAACTCATTCTTTCCCTGCATCCACACACTCTTTTTATTTCTTTTGTTATTATTTTCATCTCATCTATTACCATCACCTCTCCCATTTTGAGATTCTTAACCTTTTTACTTGAATTTTTCATTTCCTTGAATTATCAAATCCTCTCTTCCTAATCCTTTCGACTTTACTTCCTTCTTAGCCTTATTGTTATTAATTTTTTGTGTGCGGAGGAAAAGTGATTCGATCCTCTAGTTTCTTGACCTGCTTAATAATGTCTTCCACTATCACTTTTTTAATTACCGTTCCACTTTCCTCCTCTTTGGTTCTCTTTGGTTCCATATAGGATAAACTATATCATCTTCTAAAAGCCTTTCAACAACTTTTTTTTATTCTTATACAGTATCTTCCCCTTTAGTTTTTTCCTCTCCTTCCTATTCCTTTCTCTCATGAAAATCTTCTTTTATAGCATTTTTATTACTTCATTATTTTATTTCTCATCTACTTTGATTTCTCCTGCACATCTCGTTTCAATTAGGGTGGTAATAAGAAACATAAGCTATTTAAATTCTTTCTTTTATCAAATAAATAAACACGCGCTTAAAAAAAATTATAATTTGTTTATAATTTTTTTCCTGAAAAAGATCTACTCTCGTCGCTCCACTGGGAATCAAACCACAGTATTTCTGAAAGCCAGTCGGGTGCTTTCTCATGCGATAAGAGTAGATCTTTTTTCCGACAAAATTTAATTTAAACAAATTTTTACAAATTTATTTTTATTCTTGTCTGTAATGACGTCCAGTATTTTCTGTTAATTGAAAAGTTAACTTAATCGATAGGTTGATTTCTATTTTCATAGTGGTGAAAATATATCTGCATTGGTTGATGGTAACTGTCTGATGATAATACAGATTCCTTTAAATTACTCGTATAATAAAATGTAACACCTCTGTAATGGCTTAATAGGAAAGCACTTGACGGGTAATCGGAAGTTTCGTGGTTGAATTCCCAGTGGAGTCACGAGAGTAGATCTTTTTTCCGAAAAAATGTGATTTAAACAATTTTTTACAAATTTACTTTATATCTGGTCTGTAATAACATTAGGCATTTTCTGTCATTTGAAGATATAGCTTGATCGATAGGTTAATTTCTATTTTCACGGTGATGCAAATATATCTACACTGGCTGATGGTAACTATCTGATGATAATACAGATTCCTTTAAATCACTCGTATCATAAAATGTAACACCTCCGTAATGACTTAATAGGAAAGCACTTGACCGATAATCTTAAGTTTCGTGGTTCGATTCCCAGTGAAGTCACGAGAGTAGATCTTTTTTTCAGAAAAAATTTTATTAAATTTTTTTCAAATTTATTTTCCATCTACTCTGTAATAACATTACACTTTTTCTGTCATGTGAATAACCTATCTCTCAAACATTTTTAAATTCTACGATTTTAAAAATGCTGTCACGTAATGTATAATTTCGAACAAAGCATCTTTTTCCTTGTTTTATCTACTTTCATTCTAATTTTTCCTCGTTTTTTTTCCTTTTAGTCACAGCCTGAATTTCATATTGCGCTCGAGGCTTTACAGTCGAGCAATATTAAGTTTTCATACAAAATCTTCCTGAGGGTAGACTTCGATTTCAGAGATCAATTTTCACAATGTTGACTAAAGTCGTTAATCCCGAAAATTTACTGCAGCCCTTACTAGAATATTCATATTAGAATTTTAGATTCGCTTCTGGTGTGTTAGTCGTGCATATAAAGTGCGTCTCCTATAAGGAATAAAGTGTATAGCTAAGAGCCTGCTCTATTTGAAAATATACTCTGCAGAATATAGAATTATTGGTTTCATTCGAGGTTTCATTTAAAATGCAAAGAATGAATGATAAATTTTCATATTCAAAACTAGAATTGCAGAACAATCGAGGTAGTAATTGTCAAGTCATCTAAATATCCTCCTTCCACGCTTTTCCACCCCTACTCCCTATACATTCCCCTCCACCCCTTCACTCAATTCACCTTTCGACTTCGTAACCAAATTCTTCCTCCTCCACTCAACACTATTGTTGCTTTCTAGGCTACCAATACCCTTTCTCTACTTACCTTCCCCAATTATAACTTTCCCTCTCCTACTTTCCTTACTTTCCATCATTTTCTTATCATTCTTCCTACTTTCATTCACTACTTTATACCCTCCCTTACTTTCCAATCAACTTCACTTAACACATTACTACATTTCCCACCACTTCCCCTACCCCCCCCCCTGCTAATTTCCCATAACTTTTTTTATTACTTCTATTCTCACTTTACTTATTATAGTACTTCCTCTTCCCTCATTTCTAGTAACTCCCTTCGGCACCTCATTCCACTTCTCCTCATCTCCTTTCCCTTAATTTCCCCTACTTCTCCCCAACACATTTCTTTTCACGTCTCCTTCTATCATTTTTTCTAATTTAGCTTAGTCTTACTCATCTTATTTCCCCCTCAATCTCCTGTTTCCCCTTCTCTAATTTCCCCTATATTTCTTTAATTCAAGCTAAATATTCGAATAAGGAATTTTCAACCAAATTATAGAATTTCCAATGAATTAAATGAAATTTTACCACAGTTAAATTTCCAATCAAGAACTTTTTTATCAAAAAGGATAATTTAAAAATTGACCACGGAGTTAAATTTTCATAACAAACTAAAAATTTTCAACTATATAACTAAATTGTAAAAAAATTATCAACCAACAAGTTACTTTTTCAATTAGATAGTTTAAAATTAAAACAAAATGAAGGAATCTACAAATAAATAGTTAATTTACAGAAAAAAATCACTATTTCTTAAAATTTTATTGCAATAAATAAATAGAAAAAAATTAAATTTGAATCTAAAAATATGATTTTTTAACAAAATAGTCGAATTGGCAACCTAAAAAAAGAATTTTCAGCTAATTTGTTGAATTTGCAAACAAACAAACAAAATTTAATTTAAACGTACTTTGACTTTCAATTGCATTTTTAAACAAAAATATGACTTTTTAAGCAAATAGTTAAATTTCAAGCAAATTGTTGAATTTGTAGCACATTGTTTAAATTAAGAAATAAAAGTATTAATCTTCAACCGAACAGTTGAATTTTCAAAAAATAAAAAATTATTATTATTATTATCAGCCAACAGCCAACAAGTCACATTTTCAACTAAATAGTTGAAATTTACAACAAAATGGCGAATACTTTAAAGCACATTTGAATTTAAATTAAAAAAGAACGAATTTTTTATTCAAAGCAAATAATTTTCAACGAAGCAGTTAAATTTTCAACAAGATAATTACATTTTCAACAAAATAGTTATATTTTATACAAATTAATTAAAAAATTTCATCCAAATAATTCAGTTTTGAACAAAATAATTATAGTTTCATCTAAAATAATGAAGACCTAATGAAAAATTTAATAGTTGATATCTCTAGCAAAAAAAAAGAATTTTCCACAAAATAGTTAAATTTAATTAAAAAAGTTGAATTTTCAATCAGTTGAGATTTTTCCGTCAAGAAAAAATAAAAATTTCATTCAAATTGTTCAACCTTTAAACCAAAAGGGTGAAATCACTAAAAAGCAGTTACATTGTAAACCCTTTGGTTTTTAAGCCAAAAATACGAATTTTCCACAATTTGTTTGAACTTTGTTTGGTTCAACTCAAAATGATAAATTTTAAAACAATGATAGGAAACAAATTTTCACACAAAGCAGTTTTTAATATAAAATGTAATAGATGAACTTAAGAAAACCATTATTATTCTACCAAAATTAGAACAATTCAATTTTAGGATAAAACATTAATTTTTATACCATAAAGTAAATTTTTTGAATGTTAAAAAAGTAAATAATTTTAAAAAAACCCGATCTTCGTTTTCTTTACGATAACATAAATAAAAAAATATTTAATAAAAATACTAATCATAATATTTAACAAATAAAATAAATAATAAATCTTAAAACTCTGAAATTCCGTTAGTACCATTAAAGAAGCTAATTTAATAAAATTAAAAATTAAAAATAATTAACTGTGAAAAACAAAAATGTTCACAAAATTAATAAATGTAACTAGAAGTTTTTCATATTAAAAATTTTTTAAATATGTATATTTTTGGTTATTTGAAATTCGGCCTTTGTTTCATAAATTTCTTCCTTGTAAAAAAATTCATTTTTATTTTAATAGGATTCTCTTTAATTTTAAAACCACGTATTAATAAAATATAGTGAAAAATCATAAATAAGCAATTTTTCATAGATTTATTATTATAATTTATTTAGTTTCATTCGTGGATTGTGTGAAAAGACATTGTAAAATTCCTCGTATAAATAAAAATTTATGTTAATAATACGCTGATATGCCCAGTTTCAGCCGCGTATACATTGTGATTTAGATGAACACTCATTACAAAGGATTTTCACACGCTATTGTAAATTCAGATTTTAATATTCACTGGCACTGAGCACCGGGAATTGAATTAACTCCAATGCCTTTGGGCACTAGCCTTTCAATCAGCTCCACTGGCGTTGGGCACATGGATTTGAATGAACTAAATTAGGTGGACACCGGGCGTTCAATCAGTTCCACTGACATTGGGCACATGTAGTTTCATTTTACGCACTGGCGTTAGGCACCAGGAATTTGGTTAGCTATAATGGCGCTGGACACCGGAAGTTTCATTGGCTATACTGGCGTTGGACAATGAGAGTTTAATTAGCTGTACTGGTTTTTGGCACCGGGAGTTTAATCAGCTCCACTGGTGTTGCGCAAATTGAATTTAAATAATTATACTGGCGTTGGAAATTAAACAGTTTAATTATATAATCTGGCTTTGGGCACCGGAAGTTAAATGAACTTCACTGGCGCTGTGCACTGGAAGTTTAATTAGAACCACTGGCTCTAGGCACCAATAATTGAATTAGATCCACTGGCGTTAGCAACGGGAGTTTATCTAGCTATAATAGTTTTGGGAACCAGTAGTCTAACTGGCTAAACTGGCGTTGGACAACGGAAGTTTAATTAGCTATACTGGTGTTGGGCACTGGGAGTTTAATCAGCTCCACTGGCGTTGGGTAAATTAAATATTAATAACTCTATTCGCGTTAGACAATAATAGTTTAATTATCTAATCTAGCGTTGAGCTCCTGCAGTTAAATGAACTTCACTGGCGTTGGGCATCGGGAGTTTAATCAGCTCACCGTCTTTGGGAACTGGAATTTTAATTAGCTCCACCAGCGTTGAACACCAAGAGTTTCATTAGTTATTTTGGCTTTGGGCACCTAGAGTTGAATTAACTCTAATGCCTTAGGGCACCGGGATTTTAGTGAACTTAACTGGCGTTGGACACCGGGGATTTAATAAGTTCCACTGATATTAGGCACCTGTAGTTTCATTACGTGCACTGGCGTTAGGCACTAGGAGTTTGGTTAGCTATAATAGCGCTGTACACCGGAAGTTTAATCAGATCCACTGGCGCTGGGCACCAATAATTTAATTAGATCAACTGGCGTTGAGCACCGGGAGTTTAATTAGCCATAATAGTGTTGGAAACTAGGAGTTTAATTGGCTGTACTGGCGTTGGACAACGGGAGTTTAATTGGCTGTACTGGCGTTGGACAACGGAAGTTTAATTAGCTATACTGGTGTTGGGAACTGGGAGTTTATTTAGCTCCACTGGCGTTAGGAAAATTTAATTTATATAACTCTTAAAGCATTGGACATCAACAGTTTAATTATCTAATCTGGCGTTGGGCACCGCAAGTTAAATAAATTTCACTGGCGTTGGGCATCGGTAGATTAATCACCTCTCTGTCTTTGAATACGAGAATTTTAATTAGCTCCTCCGGCGTTGAATACCAAGAGTTTAATTAGATATACTAGTGTTGGGAACCAGGAGTTTAATTGGCTATACTGGCGTTGGACAACGGGAGTTTCATTAGCTATACTGGTGTTGGGCACTGAGATTTTAATCAGCTACACTGGCGTTTGGCAAATTCAATTTAAATAACTCTACTGGCGTTGAACATCAACAGTTTAATTATCTAATCTGACGTTGGGCACCAAGGGTTAAATGAACTTCACTGGCGTTAGGCATCGGGAGTTTAATCAGCTCACTGTCTTTGGGTACGAGAATTTGAATAAGCTCTACCGGTGTTGAATACCAATAGTTTAATTAGATAAGCTAATGATGGAAACCAGGAGTTTAATTGCCTATACTGACGTTGGACAATGGGAGTTTATTTAGCTGTACTGGTGTTGGGTACCGAAAGTTTAATTAGATCCACTGGCTCTGGGTACCAATAATTTAATTAGATTCATTAACGTTGAGCACCGGGAGTTTAATTAGCTATAAGAGCATTGGAAACGAGGAGTTTAATTGGCTATACTGACGTTGGGCACTGGAAGTTTAATCAGCTTCACTGGCGTTGGGAAAATTGAATTTAAATAAATATACTGGCGTTAGACATCAACAGTTTAATTATCTAATCTGGCGTTGGGCACCGGTAGTTAAATCAACTTTTCTGGCTCTGGGCACCGGGAGTTAAATTAACTTTATTGGCGCTAGGCACTGAAATTTTAATTAGATCCACTGGCTCTGGGTACCAATAATTTAATTAGATTCATTAGCGTTGAACACTGGCGTTGAGCAAATTGAATTTAAATAACTCTACTGGCGTTGGAAATCAAAAGTTGCATTATGTTATCTGACGTTGGGCAGCGGGAGTTAAATTAACTTCACTGGCATTGGGCATCGAGAGTTTAATCAACTCACTGACTTTGGGCACGAGAATTTTAATTAGCTCCGCTGACGTTGAACATCAAGAGTTTAATTAGATATACTGACTTTGAGCACCTGGAGTTAACTCTATACTGGCGTTGGGCACCGGTTATTTAAAAGTGGCTGAGGCTCACCGGTAATGTACGTCTCAATTATAAATATTTTATTTAGCATCTCAATTGATAAATCAATTTTTTTATTTAATGCTTCTCCTATTATAAAGTATGTTGTTTATCTGGAAAACTGATTATGAAATGAGGTTTAGAGAACATCCAGTATGTGCTTATATGAAGGAAGGCATAATGCAGCACATTTATGGTGTGACCGTGCAGTTCCTAAAGCTCTTGGTCACGCTTAATGTGTTTAATGGAGCCCAGGGAGTATTATTACCAATTTCGCCACTTCTTGACTTTATGGCGCTTGGGGTATATTATTAAAATATATTAAACTTATGCCACTGCAAAGTTTAAGTCCGAAGCTTTGCTAACAGCAGGTATTATGGAATTTCAAATTAGGCTTTAATATTGCTTCTCATAAAACACTCAACGAATCATTTATGCAAAATTTAAGCTGTCAGTATTACAAAAAGGCACGATACTTCATTTTAAATTTTGAAAATGAGACTGTATCGTATACTCACCAAAATTTAAAGATTAAAACATTTCAAGATTTAAAGATAGCAGCTTTTCGGCTTGAAAATTTAACAACTAATAAAAAAATGTAAATATTTGGACTAAAATTCAAATAGCCAATGAAAAATTATCATTTTATTTAGAAATGCATATTTTCAAGTTAACGATTCCAACTCTTTTGCAAAAAAAATTAGTTTTAAATAGTTATTCAACTTCCTTATTAAAAAAAGTTTTTTTTTCTGTTGAACTAATTTGTCAGAAATTAATTTTTTGATTTATAAAAAAATATGTGTTTTGTTAGAAAAATCGTCTTGCTTGCAAATTATTCTTCATGGCTGAAAATTAATCTTTTTCTTAAATTCCACTATGGTTAAACATCAAACTATTTTTTTAAAAAAAGGTTTTTTTTGTAGAAACACATTTTTTTGGCTGAGAATTTTAAAATTCTATCTATAGTTAAAAATTTAGTTTTTTTGGTTAACAAATCGTTTGTTTTGGAGGAAAATTAATCTCCCTCTTGAAAAATAACTTTTTTGTATAACTTTAATTGAAAATTCATTTCTTTCATTAAAAATTCGTATTCTATGTGAAAATTAGATTTTTAAACTGAAGATTTAAGTATTCTACTTTTGACTGAAAATAAATATTTTTCAAAGAAAAGTTAAACTATTATTTTAAGGATTCAGATATTTCTTATTAAATATTTCTGGTAGAAAATTAGTATTCTTGTTTGAGAATTAATTTTCTTGGACAAAAGTTCATTTCTTTGGTTAAAAAAATAGAAATCTTGTTAAAATGTCGTTTTTTTTTCTCGAAAAGATTTTTTTATTGAACTCAACTGGGTTTCATTTTAAATCAAAATATTTTTTCCGGAAAAATGAACAATACAGTTTTCATTTAAAATACACTTTTTTTAATTGAAAATTTCGCGACTTGGTTGAACAAATTTGTCAAAAAATAATTTTTTTATTAATAAAAAAATATATGTATTTTGTTAGAAAAATCGTCTTGATTGCAAATTATTCTTTATGGTTGAAAATTCATCTTTTTTTTAAATTCTTCTCTGGTTGAACATCGAACTATTTTATTAAAAAAAGGTTATTTTTTGTAGAAACAAATTTTTTTCGCTGAGATTTTTACAATGCTATTTTTGGTTAAGAATTAAGTTTTTTTGGTGCAAAATTCTTTCTTTCAGAAGAAAATTAATCTCCCTATTGAAAATTAATTTTTTCGTACAACTTTAGTTGAAAATTCATTTTTTTTCATTAAAAATTAGTATTCTTTTTCAAATGAAAGTTAAACTATTATTTTAAGAATTTAGATATTTCTGTTTAAATTCGTCTAGTAGAAAATTAGTATTCCTGTTTGAGAATTTATTTTCTTAGTCAAAAATTCATTTATTTGTTAAAAAAATAGAAATCTTGTTAAAAAAATTTTTTTTTTCGAAAACATTTTTTTTTATAAATATTCATCTTTTTAGTTAAAAAATTCATCACGTTGGATAAGCATTATACGATTTTGTTAAAAATACGTGTTTTTGGTTCAAAATTAATTTATTTAACTAAAAATCGAACAATTTAATTTTTGATTCAAAATTCATCTTTTGCAACTGAAAACTCATCTTTCTGATTTGATACAAAATTAACCTTCTTCGTTAAAAATGTATCTTTTTGAATTGAAAAGTCACCTTTTTCGTTACAAAACTATTTTGTTAAAAACACTTTTTATTGATGATAATTAATTTTTTGAGTTAAAACTTTTACTATTTCATTTCTAGTTGAAAATCTATTTTAAATTCCTTTTCTGGATACAAATTTATATACTTTTTAGCATAAAATTCGTCTCATTTGATAAAAAATTAACGTTCGTTAAAAAAAGTATCTTTTTGAATTGAAAATTCAAAAACAAAATAAAATTTATGGACTAAAATTTTTATTATTCCTTTTCCAATTGAAACATTATATATATTTTAGTTGAAAATTCGACTGTTTTGGCAGAAAATTATTCTTCTTGGTTAAAAAGCATTTTTTTAACACATTAGTTTAAAATTCGTTTCTTTGGTTTAATACTCATTTTTTGTTTAAAAAATGTAGATTTTTGAACTGAAAATTTAAGAATGCTATTTTTGGGGGGAAATGTAGAGTTTTTTTCATAAAAAGTTTAACTAATTGATTAAAATTTATATTTTGGAAATTTTTCCTTTTCATAGAGAATTAATATTCTTTCTTGCGGATTAATCTTTTGATCAAAAATTAATTTTTTTGCTTAAAAATGTAATAATTGTGTTGAAGATTTGATTTTTTTTTGGTTGAAAATTAATTTCTCAAACTGAAAATGTAATTATTCTATATTAGTTAAAAATTTATGTTTATTTTTATGAAATCATTTTTTTTGTTTAAAAAACTAATGTTTTCGGTTTGATACTTATCGTTTTCGTTGTAAAGTATAGTATTTGATTGAAAATTAAACTTAATAGTGGAAGATCCAAACTTTTAGTTAAAAATCCATTTCTTTCGTTAAAAATTTGTTTTTTAAAGCAAGATTTAAATTTTCGATTAAAAAATTTAAATTTATTTATTTATGTAATTTATCTGGTCAACTATTCTGAAAAAAATCCCATCATTTGGTAGAGAATTAACTATTTTAATGAAAAGTGCTACCTATTTGGTAGAAATGTTTTTTTTTATTTAAAGTGCAACTGTTTGGTTGAAAATTAATATTTTTAAAATTGAAAAATTGAAAATTGAAAATTCATATTTTTCTTAGAAAATGTCACTATTTCGTGAAAAACAAATTTTTTGTTTAAAAATGTAACTCTTTCTGTAAAAATTTCATTTTTTTAAAATAAAAATGCAAACGCTTAATTGAAAATAAAGCTATCTGGTTTAAGGATTAAACTATTTTTGGAAGATTCTTTTTTTTGGGTAAAAAATTAATCTTTTTGGTTACAAATTGATTTTTTTCTGATAATTGACCATTTTTATTGAAAATTTCACTTTTTCTTAAATTCCACCATTTGGTGGAAAATTATCTGTTTTTTCAAATGTATCTCTTCTGGTAAAAATTTTATATTTTTTTTCAGAAAATGCAACTGATTTTTTTAAAAAATAACTTGATTTATTTATGTAATTTAAACGATTCTTGGTTAACAATTCATAATTTTTAAATTGCGAATTCATCTTTTTGGTTGCAAATTTTACTATTTTGTTAAAAATTCATTTTTTTATGAGAATTAATTTGCTTAACTCAAAATTTGACAATTATATTTCTGGTTCAAAATTAACATTTTTTTAGCTAAAAATTTGGCTATTTTGGTAGAAAGAAATTAATATTCT
Source organism: Druon quercuslanigerum (assembly GCA_010014905.2). NCBI lineage: Eukaryota > Metazoa > Arthropoda > Insecta > Hymenoptera > Cynipidae > Druon > Druon quercuslanigerum. The sequence continues at coordinate 26,819 of JAAAKG020055057.1, read as the reverse complement.
TCGTTAGAAAAGCATTGTTGCATTATATTAGTTGAAAATTAATTTCTTCCGTTTAAAATTATTTTTTTGTTTGTGAACAAGTTTGTTTTAGTTGAAAGCTTAATTATTTGGTAAAAATTCAGATTTTTTTGATTCGTCTTTTTGGTAGAAAATTATTTTTTATTTGTTGAAAATTTTTAATTTTTGTTCAAAATTTTTTTTTTTGCTCAAAAATTTATTTTTTTAACTTTAAATTGAATTATTTAATTTTGTTTGAAAATTTATCTGGATAGTTAAAAATCATATTTTTTGTATAAAACTAATCTTCTCGGTTTTAAATTTATCTTTTGGGTTGGTTAAGTAAATTATCTGATTAAAAATTTAAATTTTTGGTTGAAGATTCACCATTTTAGATGCAAATTAATTTATTTTAATTTATTTAAAAATTAATATTTTCACGTTAATAATTCCACCTCATTTGAAAAAAATAGTTTTTAATGGTTAATCAACTTAGTTATTAAAAATTAGTTTTTTTTGTTGAACTCAACTGGGTTTCATTTTAAATCAAAATATTTCTTTTGGAAAAATGAACGATACATTTTTCGTTTTGAATACATCTATTTTGGTTAAAAATTTCGCTACTTGGTTGAACTAAAGTGTCAGAAATTAATTGCTTGATTTATAAAAAAATATTTGATTTATTAGAAAAATCGTCTTGCTTTCATTAAAAATTCGCATTCTATGTGAAAATTTGACTTTTATACTAAAGATTTAAGTATTCTACTTTTTACTGAAAATACATATTTTTCAACTGAAAGTTAAACTAGTATTTTAAGGATTCAGATATTTCTTGTTAAATTCGTCTGGTAGAAAATTAGTATTCTTGTTTGAGAATTAGTTTTCTTGGACAAAATTTTTTGATTTATAAAAAAATATGTGTTTTGTTAGAAAAATCGTTTTGCTTCCAAATTATTCTTTATGGTTGTAAATTCATCTTTTTTTTTTAATTCCTCTCTGGTTGAACATCGAACTATTTTGTTAAAAACAGTTTTTTTTTGTAGAAACACATTTTTTTTGGCTGAGAATTTAAAAATTCTATCTCTGGTTAAGAATTTAGTTTTTTTGGTTTAAAAAATCGTTTGTTTTGGAAGAAAATTAATCTCCTTCTTAAAAATTATCTTTTTTGTACAACTTTAGTTGAAAAATCATTTCTTTCGTTAAAAATTTTTTTTCTTTGTGAAAATTGGACTTTTAAACTAAAGATTTAAGTATTATACGTTTGGATGAAAATAAATATTTTTCAAATGAAAAAGTCAAAAAATCATTTCGTTGGTGAAAAAAATAGAAATCTTGTTAAAAATTCGTTTTTTCGAAAAGATTTTTTTTTGATAAATGTTTATCTTTTTAGTTAAAAACTTCATAAAGTTGGGTAAACATTATACGATTTTGTTAAAAAAACGTGTTTTTGGTTTAAAATTAATTAATTTAACTAAAAATCAAACAATTCCATTTTTGGTTAAAGATTTTTCTTTTGCAGCTGAAAACTCATCTGTCTGATTTGATAGAAAATTAACCTTTTTCGGTAAAAACTTTTCTTTTTTGAATTTAAAATTCACCTTTTTCCTTACTAATCTAACGATTTTGTAAAAATTACGGTTTTTTGGCGAAAATTAATTTCTTCAACTGAAAATTTTACAATTTCTTTTCCAATTGAAATGTTATATATTTTTTAGTTAAAAATTCGACTGTTTTGGCAGAAAATTATTCTTCTTGGTTAAAAAGCATTTTTTTACCACATTAGTTAAAAATTCGTTTTTTTGGTTTACTACTCATACTTTGTGTAAAAAATGTAAATTTTTGAACTGAAAATTTAAAAAATTTTTTTCCGGGGAAAAATGTATTGTTTTCTCCGTTTAAAGTTTAACTATTTAATTAAAATTTAGATTTTTAAAATTTTTCCTTTTGATAGAGAATTAATATTCTTTCTTGCAAATTTATCTTTTGGTCAAAAATTAATTTTTTTACCTAAAAATGTAATAATTGTGTTGAAAATTCGATTTCTTTTGGTTGAAAATTAATTTCTTTAACTAAAAATGTAATTATTCTATTTTAGTTAAAAAAATTTTTTTTAATAACTCATTTTTTTGTATAAAAAATTAATATTTTCGGTTTGAAACTTACCGTTTTCGTTGTAAAGTATAGCATTTGATTAAAAATTAAACTTAATAGTGGAAGATCCAAACTTTTAGTTAAAAAACCATTTCTTTCGTTAAAAATTCGTTTTTTTAAAGGAAAATTAAAATTTTCGAATACAAAATTTAAATTTATCAACTTATGTAATTTATGTAGACAACTACTTTGAAAAAAAATTCTATCATTTGGTAGAGAATTAACTATTTTAATGAAAAGTGCAAGCTATTTGGTAGAAATGTTATTTCTTTTTAATTAAAGTGCAACTGTTTGGTTGAAAATTAATCTTTTTAAAATTGAAAAATTTAAACTTGAAAATTTATATTTTTCTTAGAAAATGTCACTATTTCGTGAAAAACAAATTTTTTTGTTTAAAAATGTATCTCTTTCTGTAAAAATTTCATTTTTTTAAAAATAAAAATGCAAATGCTTAATTGAAACTCAAGCTTTGTGGTTTAAGGATTAAACTATTTTTGGAAGATTTTTTTTTCTGCTAAAAAATTAATCTTTTTGGTTACAAATTGATTTTTTTCTGACGATTTGCCCTTTTTATTGAAAATTTCACTTTTTTAAAAACTCCACCATGTGGTGGAAAATTACCTGTTTTTTCAAATGTATCTCTTCTGTTAAAAATTTTATATTTTTTTTCAGAAAATGTAACTGTTTTTTTTTTTTAATTAAATTTATTCACTTATGTAATTTAAACGATTCTTGGTTAACAATTAATAATTTTTTAATTGCGAATTCATCTTTTTGGTTGCAAATTTTACTATTATGATAAAATTTTTTTTTTATGAGAATTAATTTGCTTAATTCAAAATTTTACAATGATATTTCTGGTTCAAAATTTACATTTTTAAGCTAAAAATTTGGCTGTGTTGGTAGCAAAAAAAAAAATAATATGCTCTGCTAGAAAAGCATTGTTTCATTATATTAGTTTAAAACTAATTTCTTTCGTTTAAAATTATTTTTTTGTTTGTGAACAAATTTGTTTTAGTTGAAAGCTTAATTATTTGGTAAAAATTCAGATTTTTTTAATTCGTCTTTTTGGTAGAAAAATCTTTTTTTTGTTGAAAATTTTTGATTTTTGTTCAAAATTTTTTTTTTGCTCAAAGATTTATGTTTTTTAACTTTAAATTGAATTATTAAATTTTGTTTGAAAACTTATCTGCATAGTTAAAAATCGTATTTTCTGCATAAAACTAATCTTCTCGGTTTTAAATTTATCTTTTAGGTTGGTAAGTAAATTATTTGATTAAAAATTAAAATTATTGTTTAAAGATTAACAATTTCACATGCAAATTAATTTCTTTGTTCAAAGTTTTTGTTTTTGTTATAAATTCAACTATTAAGTTACAAATTCATTCTGTATTTTTTTTGTAATTTCGTAATTTTTATTTAAAAATTAATTTCTTCGAATAAAAATTTAACTTTTTGTTTTCGATAATTCGTTTATTAGAACATTTTTTAAGAATAATTATAGATATTAGGGTTTACAGACTTTTTAAATAAATATTAGGAAGTTCAGATATAAATTTATTTGTACAAAATAAATTGATTCGATTTTCAGCACTGAACATGTAGAGTTTTATATTATATTTTATATAAATTTTCTTCATTTAATTATATTTAAAATAATTTAAATTTCTAGTGTAACATATCTTTCAAATACCTACTAGAAAGGTCAAATATGCAACTTGAAAACATAAGATCAAAACATAATTTCTCAATAAGATTGGAAATAAAAATTCTTGCAACACGAGTAAAAGCATCGCTGTTTACTTGTAGCCTGTAGACCTGGGTTCGAATCCTCGCGGAGTGATAAATTTTTTTTTCTCGCCTATGAACCAGTATCATTCTGGCTTGGACTACCAGGTCCAAAAACATTATTCCATGAACAAAATAAAACTATTGATCTGAAAACTTAAATTTTTAAACCCTTTGTGCAAAACTCATTTTAGCCTCATTTCGCTTAGTGCGAACGTCAAACCGCAATTCCAGAGAGCTGGCATTCTCGAATGGCTGTTGGTTGTTAGACTGGCTAGCTTTTATCAGTAACCTTATCAGATTTGTTCGACTTCCTTGCTTTCCAGAAGGGTCATAAAATATTTCTGAACCTACAAGCATTCAACGGTTTTCTGTCACGCACTTCTCCGATTCCTGCGACCTACGTTGGGGAAATATTTCACATTGGTTCATGATCTACGACTTGCAATGTGCTATGATCCCGGAAATTCTAAAGAGACTCGAATGTTTCAACCGAGTTATGAAAGAGAAAGAAAAATGCGATATAAGATTGCAATAAATTTCACTACTTGACTTTCGTTTCTCATATAAAATGGGCGAGATTGTCAACTACAAAGAGAAAAAAAAATAGAAAAGAAAGTTTTATTAAAAAATTTTATTCTCACAAATTTATTTTTATCGTAATGAGAAAATGAGTTTTCAACAAATCAGTTTAACTTACAACATGAAAATATAAATTTTAAATAAAAAAGTCAATTTTACGGTAGGTGGTGGAATTTTTAATTCTTTTATTTTAATTTTTTTTCAGTTTTAATTTTTTTTTTAATTTTTAACTTTTTTGTTCAAAAGTGAACTTAAAAGTTATATTTAATTAGATATACTGGCGTTGGGCACTGAAAGGTTAAGAATAATTGATTTGAGCCGGTAGCAACAAATATAATTTTTTTATCAAAAAAAAAGTTTACTCCGCAAAGCAAACAAATTAAGTTTCAATGAAACAGTTGTATTTTGTCAAAGGATATGAAATTTCTATCAAAACAGATAAACTTTCAACAAAAAAGTTAATTCTCCAACAAATTGAATTTTCAACAAGACAGTTGGTTTTTCAAAAAAAAAATCAATTTTAAACGAAGAGGATCAATTTTTCATAAAAAAAAAAATAATCTTCCAAAAATAATTCAATCCTTGAACTAAAAAGATAGATTTTCAACCAAAAAGATGAATTTTTAACCGAGAAGATTTATTTCCTATAAAAAGATAAATTTTGAAAAAATAGTTTAATCGTTAACCTAGAAATATTAATTTTCAACCAAACAGTTGCATTTTAAATGAAAAGAAATAACATTTCTATCAAATAGGGTTCATTTTTCATCAAAATAGTTAATTCTCTACCAAATGATATTCGTTTCAGAATAGATGACTACTCAAACAAAATTATAATTTTTTAATCGAAAAGATTAACTTTTTATAGAAAAATACAAATTTCTAAAAAATAATTTAATCTACAATAAAAAAAATTAATTTTTAACCAAATTTTTCCACTAAAGAAGAAGAATGTTCAAAAAAGAGCTTAATCTCAACCAAAAAAACTAATTTCCAAAAAAACAAATACATTTTATAAAAAAAAATGTATAATTTTACCAGATGAGATGCATTTGAAAAAAACAGGTACTTTTCCAGCAAATCGTGGAATTAAAAAAAAAAGGAATTTTCAATAAAAAGCGCAAATGTTCCGGAAAAAAACAATTTTCAACCAAAAAGATTAATTTTTCAGCCAAAAAAAAGTCTCTTCCAAAAATAGTTTTATCCTGAAACCAAAAAGATTGATTGTTAATTAAGCACTTGCATTTTTATTTAAAAAATAAAATTTCTACAGAAAGAGATACATTTTTAAACGAAAAAATTTGCTTTACACCAAATAGTGAGATTTTTTAAGAAAAATATAATTTTTCAATCGAACAGATGAATTTTTCAACCAAAAAGATGAAATTTTAACTGAGAAGATTTATTTTGATAAAAAGTTGAATTTTGAAAAAACAGTTTAATCGATAACTTAAAAAGATTAATTTTCAACCAAGCAGTTGCATTTTAAATAAAAAGAAATAACATTTGTACCAAATGAGGTGCATTTTTCATCAAAATAGTTAATTCTCAATCAAAAAGTCAACCGAAATAAAAAATCAACCAAATAATACAAATTTCTAAAGAATAGTTTAATCTTGAAAAAAATTAATTTTTAACCAAACAGTGGAATTTCTATTAAGAGAAGATGAAGTTTCTACTAAAGAACAAGAATGTTTCAAAAAGAGCTTAATCCTCAAACAAAAAAAATAATTTAAAAAAAAAAAACAGTTACATTTTCTAAAAAAATATAAAATTTTGACCAGAAGAGATGCATTTGAAAAAAACTGGTAATTTTCCACCAAATGGTGCAATTTGAAAAAAAGTGGAGTTTTCAATAAAAACGGCAAATCTTCAGCAAAAAATCCATTTTCAACCAAAACGATAATTTTTTTCTACCAAAAAACAAAAATTTGTAAAAGTAGTTCAATCCTGAGATTTTAAAAAATAAGAAATTTCTACTAATAGAGATGCATATTTCAACAACTATGTTAATTTTCCATTAAATGTTGTCATTTTTAACAAAAAGTTGAATTTTTAATCGAAAAGATAATGTTTTAACTAAGAAAATTTATTTTCTACCAAAAACAGTTGTATTTTGTCAAAGAATATGTATTTATATCAAAACAGATGAATTTTTCAGCAAAAAGTAAATTTTCCAACAAATAGGATTTTCAATAAGACAGTTGGTTTTTAACAAAAAAGATCAATTTTAAATGAAGAGGATCAATTTTTCAGCAAAAAAAAAAGAATCTTACTAAAATAGTTTATTCCTCAAACCAAAAAGTTTCATTTTTAATTAAGCACTTGCATTTTTATTAAAAAGGATAAAATTTCTACAGAAAGAGATACATTAAAAGAAAAAAATTGTTGTTCACCAAATAGTGACATTTTCTAAAAATATAAATTTTCAATTTTTCAATATTTACAAAATTAATTTTTAACCAAACAGTTGCATTTTAAATTAAAAGAAATTATATTTCTAAAAATAGGGTGCATTTTTCATCAAAATAGTTAATTCTCTACCAAATAATGAAATTTTTATCAGAATATTTGACTAGGCAAACAAAAAAATAATTATTCAATCAAAAAGATTAATCTTCCAAAAATATTTTAATCCTCAAACCAAAAAGATCGATTTTTAATGAAGCACTTGTATTTTTATTAAAAAGATGAAATTGCTACAGAAAGAGATACATGTTTCAACTAAAAAATTTGTTTTTCACCTAATAGAAAATTTGTTTGAGAAAAATATAAATTTTCAACCCAAAAGATGAATTTTTAACCGAGAAGATTTATTTGCTATAAAAAAGATAAATTTGCGAAAAATAGTTTAATCGTCAACCTGAATTAACATTTTTTTAGAATAGTTGGCTACTCAAACAAAATTATAATTTTTTAATCAAAAAGATTAAAATTTTATCGAAAAATAAAAATTTCTAAAAAATAGTTTAATCTTCAACGAAAAAAATTAATTTTTAACCAAACAGTGGAATTTTTATTAAGAAAAGATGAAGTTTCTAGTAAAGATTCTATCTAGTAAAGATAGTAAAGATTGAAAAAGATCTTAATCCACAACAAAAAAAAATAATAATTTTCAAAAAACAGTTACAGTTTCTAGAAAAAAATATTAAATTTTTACTAGAAGAGATGCATTTGAAAAAACAGGCAATTCTCCACCAAACGATGGAATTAAAAAAAGTGGAATTTTCGATGAAAAAGGCCAATCCTCAGCAAAAACAATCAATTTTTTACCAAAAACATTAATTTTTCTAAAAAAAAAAAAAATCTTCGAAAAATAGTTTAATCCTCAAACCGAAAAGATTGATTTTTAATTAAGCACTTGCATTTTTATTAGAAAAGATGAAATTTCTACAGAAAGAGATACATTTTTAAACAAAAAAAATTTTTCACCAAATAGTGAGATTTTTTTTTTTATATAAATTTTTAACCAAAAAGATAAATTTTTAACCGAGAAGATTGATTTCCTATGAAAATATGAATTTTCGAAACAATAGTTTAATTGTCAACCTAGAAAGATTAATTTTCAACCAAACAGTTGCATTTTAAATAAAAAGAGATAACGTTAGTTAATTCTCTATCAAATAATGCATTTTTTCAGAAATACAAATTTCTAAAAAATAGTTTAATACTCAACGAAAAAAATTAATTTTTAACTAAACAGTGGATTTTTTATTAAGAAAAGAAGAAGTTTCTACTAAAGAACAAGAATGTTCAAAAAAGCGCTTAATCCTCAACAAAAAAAACTAATTTAAAAAAAAAACCGTTACTTTTTCGCATTGATCACCAAATGGTGAAATTTAAAAAAAAGTGAAGTTTTCAATAAAAAGGGCAAATCTTCAGCAAAAAAACAAGAATTTTTAAAATTATTTCAATCCTGAGATTTGAAAAAATAAGAAATTTCTACTAAAAGAAATGCTTTTTTCAACAACAATGTTAATTTTCCATCAAATAGTGTCATTTTTAACAAAAAGTTAAATTTTTAATCGAAAGGATAAAGTTTCAACTGAAAAAATTTATTTTATACCGAAGACAGTTGTATTTTTTAAAGAATATGAAATTTCTATCAAAACAGATGAATTTTTTAGCAAAAAAGTTAATTCTCTAACAAATTAAATTTTTAACAAGACCGTTGGTTTTTCAACAAAAAAGATCAATTTTAAACGAAGAGTATCAATTTTTCAGTCAACAAAAAAAGAATCTTTCAAAAATTTTGGGTGTAACATATCTTTTAAATATCTACTAGAAAGGTCTATTTTTTATTTGTATCTGTATTTTTATATGATAATTAATTAATTAAATATAATAATTTGTAATTGTATTTGTATCTGACTCAAACCAAAAATATTGATTTTCAATTAAGCACTTGCATTTTTATTAAAAAAAATAAAATTTCTACAGAAAGAGATACATTTTTTAACTAAAAAATTTGTTTTTCATTAAAATTGAGATTTTTTAAGAAAAATATAAATTTTCAACCAAAAAAATGATTTTTAAAAACATAGTTTAATCGTTAACCTAAAAAGATTAATTTTCAACCAAACAGCATTTTAAAGCATTTTAAATGTAAAGAAATAAAATTTCTACCAAATAGCGTACATTTTTCATCATAATAGTTAATTCTCTTCCAACAGATGAATTTTTTTCAGAATAATTGACTACTGAAACAAAATTATAATTTTTAAATGAAAAAGATTACCATTTTACCGAAAAATACAAATTATTAAAAAAATAGTTAAATCTTTAACAAAAAAAATTAATTTTTAACCAAACAGTGGAATTTTTATTAAGAAAAGATGAAGTTTCTACTAAAGGACAAGAATGTTAAGAAAAGAGCTTAGTCCTCAACCAAAAAGAAACTAAAAAAACAGATAAAATTCTAAAAAAAATATAAAATTTTTACCAGAAGAAATGCATTGAAGAAATAGGTAATTTTCCACCAAATGGTGGAATTTTAAAAAAGTGGAGTTTTCAATAAAAAGGGCAAATCTTCAGCAAAAAAATCAATTTTCAACAAAAAAGATTAATTTTTCTACCAAGAAAAAGAATTTTTAAAAGTAGTTCAATCCTAAGCCAAAAGAACTAATTAGATATCAAGAATTTTAATTTTAAATTTCAAAAATAAGAACTTTCTGCTAATAGAGATGCATTTTTCACAACAAAGTTAATTTTCCATTATATTGTGTAATTTTTAACAAAAAGTTAAATTTTCAATCAAAAGGATAAAGTTTCAACTAAGAAGAATGATTTTCTACCGAAAAGACAAATTTTATAAAATTTACCCAAAAGTTAGTTTTCCACCAAATAGTCAAAATTTCTAAATTTACTTTAATTTATAAGAAAAAATGATTAATTTTTAAACAGACAGTTATATTTTTATTCAAGATAAATAAATTTTCAGAAATAAAAGTTATCTTCCACCAAATAGAAGAATTTTAAATAAAAGTGATTTTTTAATTAATCAGTTGAATATTTCAACAAAGTAGTTTAATTATTATTATTATTTTAATTATATTGACGTTTAAATACAAAATATCGTGTTTCCAGCAAACAGTTGAATTTTCCACTTAAAAATATCAATCTACAGCATAAAACTTAACTTTTCGGTTGATTTAAATTTAAATATAGTATTTGATTTTTCAGCCAAAAAGATGTATTTTTAAGAAAAAGGTTTATTTTTTCTATACAAATTTTTTTGTGTTAAATCTTTAACTAAAACAGAATAATTTTCTACTAAACAGTTTCGTAGAAAATTATTTTTTTGTTTTTTTAAAGATGCATTTCGTTTTTGGTAAGTTAATCTGCATTAGTTGATGATTAAAGCATTTTATTGAAAATTTGTTATTACTGATTAAATCCAAACGGCTTTCATTTAAAATTAAAATATTTCTTGTTAAAACATCAGCTATTGAATTTTGCGTAAAAATGGATCTTTTTAGTCCGAAAATTCTACTAATTGGTTCAAAGTTGCAATAATTTCTTAAAGGTTAAGATTTTTGGTTAAACATAAATAGTTAAAGTTGAAAATTCTTTTTTTTTGTTAAAAATTAATTTTTTGAATCGATAATTCAATTATTTTGTTTAAATATTGTTTTTTAATTTTAAAAATTCCACTGTTTAGTTGAAATTGATCAGAAACATCTATTGCGTAAACTATTCAGTAAAAAATTTATGCAATTTTTTGAAAATTTATCTTTTTGGTAGAAAATTAATCTTATTGGTCGAAAATTAAACTATTTAGTTAAAAGCTGATTTATTTAGTTAAAACTTCCTTTTTTTCTGGTAAAAAATTAATCTTCTTGCTTAAAAGTTCAACTGTAGGGACACAAATGTATGTAACTTGTTAAAAAATCCTTTTTGTTTTTAAAAAGTAATCTTCTGTGTTGCTCAGAAAAGATCAAAGAAATTAATATATTTTTTCCAATTTGTGGTCATTGATCGTATGATAATGGTAATTTAAAAAATTTCACCTCACAGGAAATATTTGCTAATTATCTAAAAAATTCAAAACTCTTGATTAGTATAGCCAAAAATTATTTTTTGGACACATGAAAATCATCGTATTTAGTTTTTTTTCGTAAAATTATACAAATGCTGAAAAGAGTTTTCTAAAATACATTGAACGAGTTTATCAGATAGGAAAATTGAGGGAAAACTCACCGCATCATTGTGATTCCAAAATATGTATGCTGGTGGTTCCGGACTTTGAAGAACGATGCATGTAAGATTGATCGTGCTTCCGCGATCAATATAAAGATCAGGTCCTCCCAGAATTTCGGTCATCGGTTCTGAAATAACATAATCATTTTCGCTCGTGAGTCATATTTATTATTGACTATTTTATAGATTTATCAAAAAAAGAATAATGTAATTACTTCTACTTCTTCTATATTCATAATGTGTCTATTTATATTAATTAATTGAGGTATTTATTATTTATAAACAAGTGAGCAAGAAATCTTATTTTCTACCTCAATTCAGCCATTTTATCACATCCCTTTTTTCATTTCCCCTCATTCGCCTTCTAGCCCCCTTCAACTCTATCATCCACTCTTCACCCATTCCATCCTCCCATAGAATCTTTACCAAATTATCTTTGCCAGCGTCACTTATCTGTCATTCTTCTCCTACAACCTTCCTACACATATTCCCATTTTTTCTTTTCCCAATGAATCCCTTTCCTTACCTCATTTCCCTCATTTGCCTTCTAGTGCCCTCCAACTCCATCATCCACTCCTCACCCATTACATCCTTCCATAGAATCTTTACCAAATTATCTTTGCTAGCGCTACTCATCTGTCATTCTTTTCCTACAACCATCATATACATCTTCCTATACTTTCTCCTCCAACTCAAATATTCTGAACTTTATTTTCCCAATAAATTCCTTTCCTACCTCATTTCCCTCATTCGCCTCCTAGCCCCCTCCAACTCTATTATCCTATCCTCACCCATTCCATCCTCCCATAGAATCTTTACCAAATTATCTTTTCTAGCGTCACTTATCTGTCATTTTTCTCCTAAAACCTTCCTATGCATCTTCCCATTTCCCTCACTCGCCTTCTAGCCCCCTCCAGCTCTATTATCCAATCCTCACTCATTCCATCCTCCTATAGAATCTTTACCAAATTATCTTTGCCAACGTAATTTATTTGTCATTCTTCTCCTACAACCTTCGTGTACATCTTCCCATTTTTTCTCCTCTTATTTACATATTCTGAACTTTATTTTCCCAATGATCCTTTCCCTTCACCTCATTTTCCACTCAAAATCTTGCTATTCTGATAAATCTTCTCTCTTCTTATTCCTTCTCTAAGTATTTTAATAATCCTTATTTTTTTGTCATATGATACTATTTGTTGTATTTTGATTCCTCGATCACCCCTATTTTTCCATTAATTGTCTCTTCCTGCCTCTTTTTCCCAATTATACATAGATAACACCAGTCTCATCTCCTATATCTACCTCCTTTGATGACCTTTTCACTAACTCCGCTCTCTTTTTCACAACTCTCGCCACCCTTCTCCTCTCCATACTCTATTGCACAAGGTTCCTGACCATCTTTCGTTGTTCATTGACTATTGCTTCCCTTAATACTTCCTCTTCCTCATCTCATTCCTTTCCTAATTTTCTTCTCTACTCCTTTTAGCAAATCCATAACAGGCTTTTTTTTTTATTCTACCATCACAATATCTTTCTTTACTCTCTTCAAAAAAAAAAATGAAATAAAATAGAACAGATATAATTATGTTTCTGACTGTATAGTTTATAGAAATAATACATTTACCACTTTTTAATTGTTTAAACAATTATAATTTGTTTAACTAATTACTTTTCTAAAAATACTTTAAAAATCGTAATTAATTCTATGTCTTCTATTTTATTTTATTTTTAAGTTATCGTGAAATAACAGCTTCATTAAATACAAAATGTTTAAAAAAATACCATTTTGTTAAAAATGAGAAGAAATGTATCAACATTATGTAATTATTCAACAAAAAGAAGCATAGGATACGAATTTCAAAAAGTGGACATCTTGGCTGAATTTAAAATAAAAATTTAAAATAAACAATAAATTACTATTTAAATAATCACATAACGTTTTTAGAATAATCTACTACTCCAAGCAATAAATAAATATTGTATTTTAATCAGCAAATACGATTACTTTCTTTCTTTCCGGATTTTTATTTATATTAAATTTCCTACTGAAAAATATGAATTTTGACTCCGGAAGTAGAAATTTTTTTTTAAAAAGGACGAATTTTCGAGAAAACAGTTGAATTTTCGAAAAAAGATGAATTTTGATTAAATACTTGAATTTTGAATCAAATACTTCAATTTGGAAACTCAAAGAAGAATTTTTCATAAGATCGTTAAATTTTTAACAAAAAAGTATATTTTTATTTAAAAGGATGGATGTTTAACCAAACAATATGATTTTTAACAAAAGTGTTAAAGTTTTAATCAAGAAAGATTTTCAAAAAAAAAAGAAAAAAATTTGTCAAATTTTTAAATCATGAAGCTAAAATGTCTAATTTTCTACAAAAAGGTTGACTTTTAAATCTAAAAGGATAAATTTTCAATAGAAAATTTATTTTTAAGAAAAAACTTAATTTTTAAGTAAATAGTATAATTTTAGGCGAATAATTTAAATTTTTTTCAAATACTTGGGTTTTCAGCCAAAATTTTCGAGAAAACAATAGAATTTTCGAAAAAAGGATAAGTTTTTAACAAAATACTTGAATTTCGAACCAAATACTTTAATTCGGAAACTAAAAAAAGAATTTTGTATAAGAACGTTAAATTTTGTTTAAAAAGTGTATTTTTATTCAAAACGATGGATTTTTTAACAAACAATATGATTTTCAACAAAAGTGTTAATGTTTTAATCAAGAAAGATTTAAAAAAAAATTGACAATTTGTTAAATAATTACGCTAAAAAGTCTAATTTTTTACAAAAAGTTTGACTTTTAAATCTAAAAGGACAAATTTTCAACAAAAAATTTATTTATAACAAAAAACTTAATTTTCAAGTAAATAGTGTAATTTTAGCCAAATAATTCAAATTTCTCGCAAATGCTTCATTTTTTAAGCAAACAAGACGATTTTTTGGCAGATATTTTAATTTTTAATTAAAAAATTGAAATTGTTAACAAGAAGGTTCGCTCTTAATTACGAAAAATAAATTACACGTTTTCTATCTAGACAGACAAATTTTCAAAAAAAAACAACGAATTTTTGAAACAAAAATATAATTTTCAAACCAAAAATTAAAAAACTTCAGAAACAACATCCAAAACTTTGAACAAAGTTGTTGAAGTTTCATCCAATGAAGACGAATTTTCAGAAAATTTCATAAATTTTCAACCAGAAAAATTTTTTAACAAATAATTCATTTTTGTATCAAATAGTGGAGTTTTCTAATAAATTGTTAACTTTTTTAGTCAACAAGACTGATTTCTACAAAACAGGCGAATTTTTCATTCTCTAATATAAATTTTCGACAAGAAAGTTAATTTTTCTCTTTGCTTTTTTTACATTCCAAAAAGAAGCACGAGTTCACCGAAACACAGATTAAAGATTTTTTTTTAAATATGAAAAGGTTTCTCGTCTAGATTTTGTTCAATGTGTGTCTTCATACTACCGAATCTTGTGAATTTAAATAAATTAAATCAACTTAAAATTGACATTACAAGACTAAAAAATATTTCATTCATTTTAAATAGGCCCGCGCTCAATGACACATACGTTGTAAGAAGAATCTTTGAGTCGGGGAATCCACCGACCATGCTTCCAGTTAGCAGCGCAGGAGGGCAATCCTTCGCAGTAGAGGGGGAAGAGGTCACAGGTAGTCTGCCGCACATAGAACGCAACTTTATCACCCATCTTCTCCATTCAGTATCTTTTCTTTGAATTGTTTTCCTCGCTCTTTTTTGAAAATTAATTTACTTATAAATAAATACATCACCAAATTCAGATACATTTTATTCATTTCAAAAAAATCTGAAGTGGTTTCATATTCTTCGGATAATAATGTTTTCTTTTCTTCTATTAAACCATTATTTCCGTTTTTCATTTTCCGTACGTCAAACAGGAAATTAACGAGATACGTTCTCTTGAGAAGGGTCGAGAACTCAAATCAAGAAACACGCAAGCAGAGTATGAAATTTATTTTTCCTCCGATTTTTAAATTACAATTTAAATTGTTGACAAATATAATATCTAACTTTTAAAATTCTAAAAAAACGTTTTTTTTTGTTTCTATTCAAAGCGAATTAAATAAAGATAAAATAGGTATTGAATAAGAATTATGATTTTTTGAATTTCATCTTTTTTTAAATTATAAACTAGTGTAAATATCAGGACAAATAAAAGCGAATCGAGTATGCAAATTTTAACATTATTCATTGGTAATGCATTTTTCTGCCTGACAGTGGAAGATAAACGAGGTGTTATAAGGAAATGTAGTACAATAAAATCCGTTTTCTGCCTATGTTCACCTGAAATAAAATTTATTCCGGGACATGTATTACTCTCTCGTAATATAAGGATTGTAAATCTGCCATCTACGAATAATGTTCATTTAAATGATTGAAACATTAATCATTTAAATGAGATTTTATTATAATTCTTTATCTTTCTTTTACAGTTAAATATAAAATATATGAATTGATCTATTTCTTCTTAAAAAAAAAATTTATAATCAGGGCGCTTACTCAAATCCTGAGAAAAAAATTCCGTGGTAATTACAGGTCTACTAACTTTATTGTAAATAACGTTTTTTTACAGTTTCTGATGATTAAATTAATATTTAAGTTTAATTTAGAAAGCTTTGACAAAAAAATGATAAATGGTATTACAAGATATTTGAAAATATATTATTATTGTTTATTAATTATATAATTAAACAATAATCAAAAGATAATTATTCAGTTTTTCTTTGTTTCTAAAATCCACGAACTTGAATAATTTAAACAATTCTTTATTTTATCTTGTTATACTTAAAACTTTTTAAGTAAAAATATTCCTTCTCCAACAAAATAGATGAGTTTTCAATCAAATAGTTGAATTTTAAACTAAGAAGATTCATTTTATTTTAAAAAATATGATTTTTTAACAAAGCACATGAACTATTCTAAAAAAATTAAATTTTGAACTGAAAAGATGACATTTAAACCAATTAAATAAATTTTAAAGAGTTTAATTTTAAACCAAGGTTAAATTTTGAACTGGAAAATATAAATTTTTAGCCGAAAATAGAATAGTTTAATTATTTGTTTAAAAAAATTATTTTTAGACGAACATACAATTAAATTTATGAGTTTTTAATCCAATAGTTAATTTTTTTAATAAAAAAAGATCAAGAGTTAAGAGTTAAGAGTTTTCAGTCAAAAGAGAGGACAATTTTTTTAAAAAATTTAAATTTTTATTCAAAAACGATAAATTTTAACCAATAATAGAATAGTTAAATTTTCAATTAAAAAATAGTTTTAAACAAAAAAAATCCACTTCGAGAACTTTTTAAAAGTTTTGTAAAATTTTCACGGTAGATTATGACAATAAATTTTAAGCGCAAGTTTTTGATTTTCAAAATTTTCACTTCTTCAATCAATCGATTAAACAAATTTTCAAAAACTGGTTTTACTTTTAAGTATAAATAACAAATTAAAAATAAATTCCAAATTTAAAAAAAAAACAAAAAAAATAAAACTATTACAAAATTTTCACAGTTCAGACATTCATTTGAAGACGCTTTTCACAAAAACTTCCATCATTTTTCCTATTCTTGCATTTTTGGTGCTAAAAAAAAGATACAAACACATTTTTAGATAAAACTTTGCACCAAGAGAATTTTTTGTCTGAAAATATAATTTTCAAATTTTTTCTTATAAACGATGGCTATTAGAGAAGTGCGAGAGACATTTTTTCTAAACAAATTCCATACATAAATACTTTTATGTTAACATTTCTTTGCAGCATTTTTTTCCGAGAGAAACAATAAAAAGTCTAATAAAAAAAGACACTAAAATTAAAAAAAAAGAATGTGTGGTTTTTTAAAATGACAATCTACTTTTCATATTTGGAAAATATTGGTAGCCACACTCTTAGTTTTTAACATTTTTCCATTTTCCCGACAGGCTTTGAAGGTCCCAGTCGTCCTTTTAAACAAAGCTTTCTTTGCAGTAGGAGCGGTTGCTTTTTGTTGCAGCCCCTTAGGAACTAAAAATTTTTAATTTATAGCTCCATCTGGTCTGTCAAGACATTAGGAAATTGTATTATTCTCTGACGAGAATACAGATTTCCTAAAAAATTTGACTTGCAACACCTGGCATAATAATTCATGTATTTTTGAAAAAGGATTCTTTTCTCGCTCTCTTCAGTAGCTTAATGGGAAAGCACACGAACGACAATCGGAAGTTCTGTGGTTTGATTCTCAGCAGAGCGAAAGGAGATATTTTTTCAAAAAACATTTTATGAAACATTTTTTTAATTTATAGGTCCATCTAGTCTGTAAAGACATTCAGATATCCTGTTATTCTTTAATAATAATTCAGATTCCCTAAAAAAATTTACTTGGAATACATGGCATAATAATGCATGTATTTCTTAAAAATGATTTTTCTCTCGATCTCTCTAGTAGCTTAATGGGAAAGCAGCCGAACGACAATTGGAAGTTTTGTGGTTCGATTCCCGGCAGAAGGACAGGAGAGCTTTTTCGGAAATATTTTTTTAATATATATCTCCATCTAGTCTGTAAAGACGTTAAGAAATTCTGCTATTCTTTAATGAGAATACAGATTCTTTGAGAAAATTCACTTGTAATACCTAGGATAATATGGCATGTATTTCTAAAAAAGGATTCTTCTCTCGATTCTTCTATTAGCTTAATGGAAAAACATCCGAACTACAATCGAGAGTTGTGTGGTTCGATTCCCAGCAGAGCAAAAGGAGATCTTTTTTCAGAAAACATTTTTCAAACATTTTTTAAATTTATAGGTCCATCTAGTGTGTAAAGACATTCAGAAATCCTGTTATTCTTTAATAATAATACAGATTCCCTGCAAAAAATGAACTTGGAATACCTGGTATAATAATGCATGCATTTCTGAAACAGGATTCTTCTCTCGATTCTTCTAGTAGCTTAATGGAAAAGCATCCGAACGACAATCGAGAGTTGTGTGGTTCGATTCCCGGCAGAGGGAAAGGAGAGCTTTTTCGGAAAACACTTATTTAATGTATAGGTCCATCTAGAGTTTAAAGACGTTAAGAAATTCTGCTATTCTTTAATGAGAATACATATTTCTTGAGAAAATTGAGTTGTAATACCTGGCATTATAATGGATTTGTTTCTGAAAAAGGATTCGTTCCTCGATCTCTCTAGTAGCTTAATGGAAACACATCTAAAAGACAATCAGGAGTTCTGTAGTTCGATTCCCAGCAGAGCGAAATGAGATCTTTTTTCAGGAAACATTTTATTAAATATTTTTTTTAAATTATAGTTTGATCTAGTTTGTAAAGACGTTCATGAATCCTGTTATTATTTGATAATAATACAGATTCTCTGACAAAATTGACTTGGAATACCTGGCATAATAATGCATGCATTTCTGAAACAGGATTCTTCTCTCGATATCTCTAGTAGCTTAATGGAATAGCACCCAAACGACAATCGGTAGTTCTGTGGTTCGGTTCCCGGCAGAGGGAAAGGAGAGCTTTTTCGGAAAATATTTTTTTAAGGTATAGGTCCATCTAGTCTGTAAAGACGTTAAGAAATTCTGCTATTCTTTAATGAGAATACAGACTTCTTGAGAAAATTGACTTGTAATACCCGGCATAATAATGCATGTATTTCTGAAAAAGGATTCTTTCCTGGATCACTCTAGTAGCTTAATGGAAAAACAACCGAACGACAATCGAGAGTTGTATGGTTCGATTCCTAGCAGAGCAAAAGGAGATCTTTTTTCAGCAAACATTTTTCAAACATTTTTTAAATTTATAGGCCCATCTAGTCTGTGAAGACATTTAGAAATCCTGTTGTTCTTTAATAATAATACAAATTCCCCCAAAAAATGGACTTGGAATACCTGGTATAATAATGCACGTATTTCTAAAAAAGGGTTCTTCTCTCGATTTTTCTAGTAGCTTAATAGAAAAGCATCCGAACGACAATCGAGAGTTGTGTGGTTCGATTCCCGGCAGAGGGAAAGGAGAGCTTTTTCGGAAAAC